>CAWUFW010011534.1:0-145000 GCA_963921515.1 Calotriton arnoldi | reverse complement strand
CATTTTGATATATTTGTGTCATGTCTAAGCGAAGCTTCTGGCTATGTATTTTGATGGGCAAAAATGTATTC
Organism: Calotriton arnoldi; assembly: GCA_963921515.1. Lineage (NCBI taxonomy): Eukaryota > Metazoa > Chordata > Amphibia > Caudata > Salamandridae > Calotriton > Calotriton arnoldi. Next base: position 144,929 of record CAWUFW010011534.1, on the reverse strand, counting down.
ACTGAGGTAGTGCAACATTTCCACTGATCGTGCTGTGAGTTTAACAGTGTCTGCTTCTCTATTAGCAGTTAGGGAGCAGACTCCATCTTTGTCTTCCTCCTCCAATGCCATAACCACCAAGGCTTTGGTATAAAGCTTGCAAACTCTCCAGTTAGTTGGACACTAACACTTTTTCGTAAGAAATAGAAGGAAATTGCCTGTGATCTGTGGGAGCCTCCAAATATAAAAATGGTTTTAATCCCTTTTAGGATGAAACTGCCCCATCCCCCCATTTCTCCTCTTTGAAACATCTTGGTGGCAGAGGTTCTATTGTTTTACTGAAGGGGCTAAAGAGAAACTGGCAGTAGAAGAGAGGGGCAAAGGTTAGTAGTTAATATACTGTCTGATCTTGAAAAAAGGAAGATGTTTGATACCCATCCACAACAAGTACCTTTAAAAACTGAGAAATTCAAGTGGGTGGCATTGTAGCAGGTATTTCTTTATTGTATTGGCCAAAGCAAATTTATTACAGTATACCTTTCGCAATAATACAATAGGAGATCTTGAAATATCAGACAAGAGAAAGTGCCATCCCAGTGGTCAAAATATTTTAAGCTGCCCTCATATAAAAATACCATTAAATGTGTCATCAAGGAATACATTCAATTTAAATATATCTTATTAATCAGTGTCTTCCATAGAAGCCGGGATTTACAATTGATCAGTTTTTCTTAGATGAGCAATCACTATGTTAAGAAACTGTCTTCCACAATGTTAAAGCCCCTTGCCAAGTTCTTAAACCAACTTTATGCAGTGGGTTAACCCTGCACTCTCCATGCTGTAGCCACTATTAGTTGTGCCATGGCTTAGCAGAAAAAGACAGACTAGAGATTATTAGGTGCAGGCTTGGGATCCAGGCCGTTATAATATGTAGGCTTGCCAGAACAGTTTGGACAGGTTGCTGATAAAAAATAAGGGTATAACAAAAATTGTACAGACGTAGCAAGCTTCAAGCATAGGCATCTAATTAGGTTGCAGGAGCCATCACAAGGACATACAGACCAGAGCCAGGAGGGTGTCAATGGAACGGCGAGGCACATACCAGCGGTGCAGGCTACTACCATGCCCATTGGCCCTGGGTTTCTTGTGACGGGCCAACCCTTACTGGAGCACCGGAGGCCCACCAGTGGATACTGAGGGCTAATGGCTTGCCCCTGCCTCAACAGCGGGGAGGCGAGGGCATACCCCGAACAGACTACCAGACTGTCTGCAGCAGTGGCTCCTGGTGATTGGGAGGATCAAGACGAAGGCTGATCCCGATGCCACGTGGCACCTCTCACTAAAGGTGAGCCGTCTCATCGTGGTGGGCCGATGGCACAACACAGGCGCCAGGACTGGCGATGAGGATAGCACGAACCTGAGGTGAAGGACCCCTTGAGGCGCCTACCTCTCCTGTTTTCCACTCCGCGCCTGCTGCAGTGACATCTACCTTGTACTCTTCCTCTTGCCTCGCACTGAAAATGCAGACTGAATGGAGTGAAGGGCCTTCATCTCCCTCCCACCATTGCCACCCAGCGTCTAGAGTTTTTCAGTGGCCTGCACTATGGCCCCTGCTTCTCCTTTGACCTGGGCTTTGGATGAGAATGTCTTCTGACCATCATGCCACCTCAACAGTAGCACACAGTGTGCGAGAGGAGCTGACAATGATCTCATTAGTTGTCATGAGCCATCCTATTGTTGCACCCATGACTCTCTGGGGCAAAGCTGGACATACTGTGAAGGGGCATCCCCCGGCTATCCACCCTATATATTTGCCCTTCCTTGCTGGCAAGAGCCTGCTTGTGCTGGCCCATGGACAGGTCGCTCCCACGACTCTGCACACACCCTACACCTTTGGCTTTTGCCTTGGCTACTGTGCAGATGGGTAAAGACCAGAACTAAGCCCAGCCCTGACAGGGAAAAATTCACTGTACTGGAGGCCCCACAGGATCCAGATCTTGGAGTCCCCCCATGGTTCCATCTCCTCATTTCTTTAGGCCATACGCAATTCTAAGGCCTCCTTGGAGGGAAAGATTCGGTAGGTCAGTGTGGACCTGTCCCTACTTAGCTAGGACCTCAGGAATGCAGTTGACTGACTTTGTGAGGTGGAGGGACAAATCTCTACGGCCGAAGTCTCCGTTTAATCCCTTCAAACCAAAGTCAGGGAATTGATGAGGACATTCCGCCTATTGGAGGCTCGTGATGAGTATGCTAAAGGTCGATCCAAGAGAAACAATATCCGGATAGTGGATGTCCTGGAGGGCGCTGAAGGACACTGCCCACGCAACTTATTGCTGAGTGGTTGAGAATATGGATCCCAGTATGGGAGCTATCAACCTGCTTCCTAATTGAACGTGCCTATAACTGTTCATGGGGCAGCCGCAACTCGGGGTCCCACTACGGCCTTTAATTGTATGTATTCTCAATTACAAGTGTGATCTGAAGGGCCTCCCGCAGTCATGCGATTCCACCCCTGCCATTGTCTTCCCGGACTACACTCTTAATGTGCAACAACAGCGCTGCTCCTTCCTGGAAGTGAAAAAGAAACTTCAGACTCAAGGTCACATATAAGCAGAAAACGTTATTCTTTGATACACCTGAGCTTGCCTGGAATTGAGTGAAGGAGGGGCCAAACCTCGCCTGTCTCCGAGCGGCCTCACTGGGCCCGTCTAGATTGACTGGGGACGAGGGGACGTGGAAGCAACCGCCACTCCGTAGCCGGCACAACAGAAGATGCTATCAATCTGCTGACTCCGTGCGTCTCAGCACCCACCCTTTATACACTTGTACAGTGGGCAACACACTATGCACTTACTCAGCTGAAGCATAAACTGGCCCCTATACCTAATGAACCGGTACAGCATCAGGTCTACTGGCTGCATTGGAGCACCGCCATCTTTTATCTTTTTCCTTTTCTCTGTCTTAAATTTGTTGATTGATAATTGCAGCAACTTTATGATTTTGGTGGGATATTAGGGATTTTTCTTTGTTTTATTGTTCTGGTGACAGATATTTCATGGGTGGGAGATGGGTAGGGGCTTACAAATTTGGGTTTCAGGGGAGAGAAGTTTGGAAGGTTTCTTGGGGGGGGGGCTGTTTGCAACTCCATGGTTAACGTTATGTTCCAGTTGACCCCCTACTACATACGACACAGACGCCACCTGCACACCGTCCGGATGAATCTACTATTTAATCGGCCATACTGAATCCTAATGTGGAACGTGAATGGGCTCAATTATAGGTTCAAACAAGGAGCAGTTCCTGGGCTGACACGTTTATAACCAGGTGTACCATGCAGGTTATACCGTGGTGCACGGGGTGTCACTAAACTCATATGTAACTCTATCCCTGGTCACGTCAGCGGTCACTCGAGACCCGCTAGGTTGTTTCCTTAGACTCACAGGCACCTTGGAGGGGCAACCATAGTCTATCAGTAGAATCTGTACATCTCCCCAGCAGCAATCAACTCCTCTCTGTCTCATCTGGTACCCACATTGCATCACTACCCGCTGGAACCTTTCTACGTAGAGGGGATCCCAATGCTGTAATGAGCCCGACCTTAGACACACTCAGCAGAAGCTTGATCACTAGAGTATCTCCACTCTCAACATGGACCACCTCCTTCGGGCTCCATGATGTCTGGAGGAAATGGCACCAAAACACTAGACAGTTCGCTTTCTTATCGCACTCTCACTCCTCCTTCTCCTGCATAGACCACTTCTTTATGCCAGGCTTTGGGCTTACCTAGAGTAAGGGGAGTAAACCTCCTTCCACGTAGCGTATCTGACCACTCCCCTGTAGAGTTTTGCCTAGGGATGGATAGGCCAGCCGCCCCTGGCGACTGGCATCTTGTGGGTTAAAGACAAGCGCTTTGCTGACTACCTCCAAGATGTAGTCTCTACATACTTTTAAACCAATGTTGGTTCAGTAGATTCAGCCGCTACTGTAAGGGAAGCATTTAAGGTGGCGGCCCGCTGCCACATTAAATCTTATATCACTGACACAAGAAAGGACCAGGAACGGGTCGCGGTAACATCTGAAACAGACATTGCTAGCCTAGAGCACATCCTCTCTCTCCACTGTGCCACAGAGAGCACACTGCAGCGATTACCAGGTCCAGTCGAAGACCTATGACAACTTAGACTACACTCAGCCAGCGCACCTGGTTGATATTGCAACACCACATTTACTACTGGGCTGTAAAGCAGGCTGACTCCTAAACTGACTTGTGACGTGAGAACTGGAATCCAGGGTGATCCTCTGCGTGCGCCACAGAGACGGCAAACTAGTCTACGAGGCCAACCTCATCGCTGAGGTGTTTTCACACTATTACATGTTGCGTTACGCTGCCCACTCCCCGCCCTATATGGAACAGACTTCTCCTATAGCAGATGATCTCCTGATGAGCTCCGTCAGTGAGGCACAGAAAGAAGATCTAGAGACCCACATCCTGCAAAACTCCAGGCCCGAATGGGTTCCCAACCGAATTCTTCAAACGATACTCCTTTACACTTGTCATCAAGCAGAGCATGGGAAAAGGGTACCTGCCATGAGATATGAGGTTCCACTATCGTGATCATTCATAAATCAGCAAAAGACCCTATTGACTGCCTCATACCGTCCAATCTCCCTGATCAACACAGAGGGGAAGCTCCTTGCAACCAAAAAAATGCTAGCAACTTAATTGGTGTAAGCTATCCACTCCCTTGTCAAACTCAACCAGAACGGTTTCATGCCGATCAGCATCTATCTTTCATGTTAAACATCCTCTATAAAAGGAATTTCAAACCCTGCTTCCTACAGATTATCCAAACTCTTTATTATGAGCCCTGGACACGGATCTGAGTCAGCGGTGCTCTATCCCTCCCCTTTCCAATCGAGAGAGGCACCAGGCAGGTTTGCTCTCTCTCTCCCCTTAAGCTCGTAGTTGAGACATTGGCAGAATGAATGTGCGAAGACGCCCAGCTAAGGGGGTATCTGTTGGGACTCTGGTCACGAGGATTGGGTAGCCCTTTACACACAAGACCTCCCACTATATATGCAAAGACTAGAGCAATCCATCCCTAGGTTGAAGGATATGCTACTCATCTGTGGTTAAGCCTCTGGCCTACAAGTGAATCATACTAGATCCCAATACGTTCCTGTGGAGGGCCCCCACCCCACTGATGTCAAGTCTGGCCACTTACACTTACAACTGGACCCTTTAAATATTTGGGTATAAATTTTGCCACAGATCCACGACAATCTTGGGTTCTCACTATTACCCCTTTTCTGCAAACCATGTTCAAGGAGCTGACTGTCTAAAAACAAACTTCCATTATCGATCATGGGGCGTGAAGCCCTAGTTATAATGGTGGTTCTCCCACAATTTCTGTATGTCCTCCAAAACTTCCCCTACACCATGCCCCTCTCCCTTTTTTCCAAAATAGAAGCACTATTTACCAAATAACTTTTGGCTGGTGCGCAACCCCAAGTCTCCCTGTCCAAATGCACACAAGCCCCATACGATGGCTATTTGCTGTGAGGGTTCTGTATAACTGGGTTTTGCAGCTGGTGGTAATTAATGCCTGGATAAACGGGAACCAGAATGATCCGACATACCACTTAGAACGGGAATCTCTACAAACTTGGGATTTATAACGAATACTCAGGTTTATTGGTTCCCAGGGTAGTGCCAGAATAAACCTGGGCTCATTTGACCTGCTGGCACAGTGCTCTCAGATTCATCAGATGGCATAAATTCATTACTAATGAATGCCCCTCCACCCCCCACACCACCCCATTAAACAAGAGTGTTCGGCTCCCTCAGGTATGGAAGCTTAAAAGGTTTCAAGCTTGGGATCAGGCCAGTATATTGAAAATAAGGGCTGTATGGTCTGATAATTTTATTGTCTTTCGCAATGTTAAGAGCGAAATTCCAGATACACAAAACCCACTTCCGTTACCTGCAACTCCGACACGCACTGACACATTACGACCACCTTCTACAGCAAGTGCCAGACTTCAATCAGCTCAAATCCAAGGTGACAATGGAGCCCCTGGGGCATGAGGGGGTCTTCCGAATGTATAGATAATTTTTGATAAACATACTGGATCCCTTCATACACCTCCCTGAAACCTGACACCAGGATGTAAGACCACTAACTGACAAGGAATGGCAGGAAGCCAAGATGGCTGCCAGGTACTTGACCATATCTGCCAAGCTCAGACTGATTCAACTCAAATTTTTCCATCTGCTATATTATGATCCCCATAAACTTTGGCACATGCGAAGGAGGCAAGATAACTGTTGCCCTCAGTGTCTACCTGAATGTGCAGGTTTCTTCCACATGATATGAGATTGCCCCTAAATACTGCATACTGGGCCACAATACATTATTCCCTTTGTAGCCTAGTGGGTTGCGCTTTGATTCCAAACCCAAAGCAGGTGATTTTAGGCATTGTTGACTTGGAGGTGGTCTTTGTGGTTACCCGCTGCTTAGTGGCCAAAAGAGACATTTCCTGTTGTTGGATCACCGTCTACCCCCCACCCTCCTATCCATTAGGCAGGTCATTATTTGCAACCCTTTTTGAATTGATGCAAATGGGGATGGTGGCCTCAAGGAACAGCAGACAGCCATTCTTGTGTTATTTTTCCCAAATAGAATTTTTTTAGAAGCAGGCGGTGCCCATTAATGGACAGGTGCTGCTTTAAAAAAAAAAATTCCAGTTTGGGAACACATCAGTGGGAACATGGAGTGGTCACCAAGACCACTGTCTTGCACCAACCTGAGTCTGCCAAACATGATTCCCAAAGTCAAAGCTTTCCCCAGGCACAGCTTTCCCTTTGCAAATCAGATACCACCTCATTTGAGGTGTTGGTGTCTGATCAATGGTTTGTAACTCTAATTTTGGCCATATACGTATATATACATTCAATTACAGCCCCGAAATAGGGATGACTCCCACCTTTCATGTTCCTACTATTTGTGATTCATATGAAAAACCCTCACAAAAGGGGTTTATTAGCTACTAGAAAGCCCATTTGCATTCACAACACTGTGATTTTGCGTATTAGCAGGGTTAGCAACCACGAAAGGGCTTTGTACATTAGGCTGAAAATCCTCTTATTGATAGGCCACTTCGAAAATGTTTCAGTCATTTAGTAGAGCATGCCTACTCTTAAAAGGTAATGTCTAGATGGCCATTTGGTTTGAGTACTAATCACTCACCCTTTAGTTTCATGATTGCTATTTTAGCCCTGTTTAATCCCAAGAAAGACCCTCAAAGGGTACTATCCAGATGTAGAGAATTGTTTTGTGCTCAGCAACTGCCCAGGATGCCCAGTGTCCCGCACACTGGTGACTGATAACCTCCAGCACCCCCACACTGTGTCCGATTCCATGTCTAACTCTCTTACCCCTACACGTCAGTGTAGACCAAAGAAACTCTGGGTGTATTCCCTGCTCACCTTTGGCATCAGTATCCCAAATCCCTGATTATCAATCTTGAACCCAGCTCACCTTGTCCTTCCTATACAATGTGAACTTAATTTTGAATTTCATATTGAATTAATTTAAAATTAAAATTAATTGTTTAAGATCTATTTAAAAGATACCATCTAAACTGAAATGTTTGTATTTAACTATACTTTGAAAATGACAGTTACGAATAGAAATATTGTCATTTTTTTAAATGTAAAGTTATATTTATTTTAAAATTAAAGAAAGTTATTAAAATATTTTAATGTAAAATGTTTTTATTTATATGTACTTTTAACATTGAATTAAATGTATACACATTTTTAAAAAGTCGACATAAATGCATTTATTTTAACATTATTTGCTGTGAGGGTTCTGTCATAAGTGCCTGTCTTCATTATTTCCTATGGGAGCTTGTTGCAGTACCAGTCGTTGGCCTTGTGAGGTATACGTGACTTACTCCAGGTCTGAACTGAAGTACATTTACAATTGTACTGCTTCATTTTTGGCTGTAGTAACTTTACAGTCAGAACGTTTGGTTCACTCCCCTGTTTCACAAGGTGGAGACACGCAAGTCCACACTTTGTAGTAAATTTACCTTCAGAAATACTGAGTAGCCGAATGTAGTAAATTTACTACATAGTATAAGAGTAAGGGCAATTTGTAACAATGGGTAACAGTCTAACCTGGCCGCCCACATGTAATGATTTTAATTATTTGAACATAAATAAACTACTACTAACTACTACTATAAGAGTAAGCTTACCTTTGTGAATAGGCCCCAATGTGCTACTATGTAGAAGTTGTGAATCTTGATAATTTATTTAGATACCTACCCTCACCAGACTTTTCAACGCTTCCCTGTCCAACTGACTTGTTCCCTTATATCTTAAACTCATGGTAATTGTGCAAATCCTGACCAAGTATAGACTTATTTAATGATTCTCCTACATCGCAGCATTTTTCAAAACTGTGGTTGCAGCCCATTTTGCTGCTTACCCTGATTCAAAGGGTCTTCTGAGCGACTTTAAATTGAGGTCCTCCCCAAGCAAAGGCATGAAGGCCCCTGTGCTGCATCAGAGGAGCTTCTTCATGCCTATGCTAAATAGCAGCAAGTATGGAGTGTGATATTGCTAGATTTTTCTGTGGCTTCTTTTAGCATCATCAGGTGTGCAACCAAGTGTCATATTCGCTGATTCGGATGGAACTGGCCTATCCTGTTACGCCTAACAAACCAGACGAGGGAAGTAAAAGTGGACCCCTTTTCCATCTATTTTAGAGCCTCTCATGACATGATCCTATTCAGCGTCATGTTTCTCCCACCAAATCTCTTGGAAACCCACTGCTAGCTCCCCTAAAAGTCATTCTGTTATCATGCCGGTGCCTACATGCATAATCACATTCATCCTATTTTGTTCTTGTTCCATTGTCTCCGCAGTGAATGTAGGTCATTGTTAAACTTATCTTCTTGGCCTGTAAGACTGTTGTGCTTGGTCAGCTCTCTATATTGCTTAGAAACTCATGCCCACCGGTAGCCAGAGAGTTCTTCAAATTCAGGGTATTTGAACGATGGAGACACCTTGCTTCCTATAAATATAAGATAGTGACAGTAGCTTTACCCAGGGCAACTTTTCTTTGCTGTTTAATCGTTGGCTTATTAAAAGCACATTTGTTTAATATTCGCCTGGTTTATAGTTTCAGACATCTCTGTCTTGTATTTTGTACTGCTGTTGATTTGGTTTTTTTCCTTCATATTTTACCACTGTAATTTAAAAGCACTCTGATGTTTATGGCATTGTTGGCTGTTAAAAATTTGAAAAAGCACTATATAGAGTAAAAAGTGTTTTATAATATGGAAGTATGTATCTTGGTAATCCTTTAGTATTCCTACTTAACAGTGAAATGTGCTTTGATATACGTCTTTATATACATGTCCTTTTGAGGCCTAATAGATATTAAGCAAGTTGGACACTTTACATTTTTTTTACAGTGTTGTAGAGCATGCCTCTTGGAAATTGGATGACTGCAGCTGAATTTTCAATGGCAAACATAAAACTTTGAGATAATAGACATTTTTCTTTTCCTCCCATATGTGACGGGATATAAGCCAGTGCCCTGAGCAAGTTATGAACAGTTCTGTAAAACAATGCCAAACATTTGTTTCACAAATACTTATTTGAATGTTGTGTTATTTAACACTATTGTTAATATGGTTGTGCAATGCTCATCACATTCATAGAGAATGCAAAATAATGTTGGTACATTTGTTATTATTTTTAGGGTTCAGAAATTCATGGAGCGTGAAGGGCGCAGACCTCGTCTCCTTGTCGCTAAAATGGGCCAAGATGGCCACGATCGAGGGGCTAAAGTTATCGCAACAGGATTTGCAGATCTTGGCTTTGATGTGGATATTGGTCCTCTTTTCCAGGTATATCTAGTCATGTTCCTTTGGAAAGTTAATCCTCATTAGTATCTAATTCTGCTGCACTGCCATCAAGTTACAAGTCATTGTAAGACAAAGACCCCTCATTGTAGTTACCAGTTATGTATTTGTTTTATAGTACATGCCTATTAGCTTGAAAAATTTGTTTTCTTCAAATTGCTGCTAACAATGGGCAGTTATTGCAGTTAGAGTATGTAGATTTAACTTTAATGAATACATTTCTTCTAAAACAATGAACAGTGGTAGAGATTGGATTTAAGTGACTGTGGCTGCAGGGTTTACTACATAATTACAGATTTATTGTATTGGGTATATAATTTGCTACATAATTTGCAATATTTTCAGAACTAACAAAAAAATAGTTTCTAGTTAAAATGGGTGAAAATAGTTTTGCCAGATGCTATGCCACATAATTTGCATTTTTTGGCACATAATTAAGAAAACGTTGCTGCATTATACTGACCTTCATGCAACATAATTCTAGTAGCTTGACTACTGGTAAAGTTCTGCAGAGTGGCTTGGGGCTGCCATGATGATAAAATAGTTCACATATTTTACTGTTGACTGTGAAATATGGATTTCTTTACCACTGTATTTTGGGCAATAAAAGCACCCCAAACATGTTGTCTAGACTTATGTTACTAACGTTGATCAGGTCGTAGCAAATCCCTTAAAAAATCATTCTCATCATCTAATAAGATACATTTAAATAAAATTGGGAAAAGGAAAACAGATATGTGCAACTTTTAGTCTCTTTCTAGTAATTAATCAAAACTGAAAAAGAGACTTCTAGTCTAAAACCCTGATATTTTTTACAGAAAATGGAGAATGGGAAGAAGAACGTAAATTTATTCACAACTGCATTTTCACGATCACTTATTTGAGTAACAATTATTAATTTATTTGTTACTATGCAGTGCACATCAGTTCATATTTAATGAAAAACTCCACCTCTGGGTTGAGAGTTCTAATATCATGTTTATGAGAAAGTACTGCAGTAGGGGAACTATGAGCTTAGAGAGAGGAATACTCAGGGTCATGTCTTCAGTGTTCCCATTCATATGTCATAAGTCATCGGTGCCTTACACCTGATTTAGAGAGTATTTCAAAAGTATCGTCAAATGCATCCGTAAATTTGAGATAATAGTTCTGCAAAGAGACTGGCCTTTGGTGGTCAGACGTGGGGAATACAAAACTACCTGTTTATCTTCATGGATGCTTATCGTGAGTATAGTAATATTTGTCATATTAAATGCTAGACAGTTGGCTCTGGTGTCACACGACATATGGTACCCTGTACTGAGGCCTTTTCTTAGAGTCTCAGGGCTGACAGAGTTTAATTTACTGACGTTTACTGCTAAAATGCTGGAGTTACATGAGGAGTCAATATATTGTGGTCATTACGTCGGGAGTCACTACGTTTCAGGTACGTTTTTTCCAGTCACATTTGTTTTCAGTCCTGTGTCCTAAAATAAAAACAAAAACTGTATATATATATATATATATATATATATATATATATATATTAATTCCAGTTTCCCCTCCAAACCGGATATCAACACAGCAGACTCAGTAACAATTTTCCGCACAATTTTATTTAATACTCGTTGTTACGCGTTTCGGCAGTATCTCCTGCCTTGTTCATATTCATTCACTGAGAAAACCAAAGATTACAGGGACGTTCTAGTTAGGCTCAGATTTCACTCGTACAAAACCAGAGAAATTCAGCAGTTACAGTTACCTGAGGTAACTATAACTCACGCCCTGCAATGCACCACGGTGGGTGTATAAACTGATATTCCCAAATTCGTCATGATGTTTCATGAAGGCCGTGCTGGTGGCGAATTTGCGAATATCGCAAGTGGGGGGGGGCCTTTCTTTCGACATATATTCATTAAGGGTTCCTCTAACACCCCCTATATTCCTCTCATGGGGTCAGGGCACATACAACCTGACCCCTTATGCCACTTTCTGCCATTTTGTTTCAGCCCCGGGGACTGTTCTGATGAGGTAAAATGGCAGCCGCAACTCTCTGCTCAGGTTGCAGTCTCAGCCAATCACAGCATTTCTGTTGGCACGCACATTCGTGGTTAATTGCGAAATCGTCGCAAATTAGCCGGGATCGCGGATATCCTTATTTGGATTTCCTTAAATTTCTCAACAACTACTGTACACATTTACACCAGATAAGAAAAAGCGTTTTCTGCAAACCAAAATCTACCTTCCTATCAAATTTGCTGTAGTTCTGTCCAGCGGTTCGGGCTGTAGTCGTGTGCACAGCTCCTATGAAAACTAACATGGGACCCCCCCCTTTTTCTTGGCCCCCACTTGATTGATCGTCCCGAAACTTTCCATATGGAACAAGAATCACGGCACTCTTTTTTGGGAAAATGTTGTGAAGTTTCGTCATGCAGAACCAAAGTTTTAGGCAAGTCAAAAACACTTTTTCTCTGAAAACATGGACCTAACTATAATTACCTACTTGCGACCACCAGTAGGTATATATATATATATATATATATATATATATATATATATATATATATATATATATAGCAGAATACTCCTTCTTATTGCGCCATTGCCATACGCGCAAAGAACGAGCACGAACCACTGGAATTTGTCTCACTGCAATGTTTATTCTCGCTCCCAAACGAATGCAGCAGCCATGACGCGTTTCGTCCCTCCCAGGGGACTTGATCACATATATATATATTTTCTATTTGTTTATTTATAAATGTGATGACATAACAAGCGTGTGATGCAAATTGCCCCCAAAAAAGATGGGGACTATTTTGCCCATTAGGGCTTGATTGTTTACTACATATAGAATATAGGCAAGATAGTGTTACGCACTATGTGTAGGTCGGAAAATGATTTTTAAAGCAAATGTAAGAAATGAACTATGCTTTTATGACAATCGTGTGCATAACTTTCCCCCTCAAATTGATTTTTAATTGTACTATATCAATATGTTTGGAAAATTGTTTACTGTATTTGACATGTTTGTGCATGTAGATTAGAATTAACATTAGGATTGATTACTGGAGTGTAGCTAAAAGATGGCTGCTCTATTTCACAACTTATTTTGTTGAGGGAGCTGATGTAGGCCATCTTCGCTGTTAATGAAATTGTTTTTAGCGAGCACTGAGCACTTTAAAATGGTGGTTTTGGGAGCACCAAGGTCAACATCGAGGAAGGCCGAAACGCGTCTGTTGGCGTGGGGGAGGTCACGCATTAATAAAAACACTTCAAAGAATTCCCTTGAGTGTGGTTCGTCCTTGGAGCGACGAGAAAGTGTCCATTGTTGTGGCAACATATATACATACATATATATATCCATCCATCCATCCATCCAGGAAAGCCTCTCAGGTGGTTTCAAATCCCTTTAATGAAGGTGCAGCGAGCAAAGCAGTGACAAGATGCCTAAAATCACAGGCAGACGCGTTTCGGGCTTCAACGCCCTTGTTCACAGGCTAGGCAAAGAGTCAACAGCGAGAACTGCAGTCACATGTTTTTCTTTCAAAGATGCCGCACCCCAACGGGCCTCCGAGCATTCTGGTGGTTGTAGTGCTGCAAAATAAAATAAAACCCCAGTGGGTCTCGATGTTGCTCCCAGTCTCGTGCACAAATAATTACCACAGTGGGTTGGCATTTGTCACCAACCTGCTCCCTGCCAATACCTGTAGCCTTCATCAGGAAAACCACCAGTCCCATGTGCCACGCACTCGTGGTCCACAGATCCGCACTTCCGCGGCGGGCAGTTCCACGACCGGGCCAGCCGTATTAAATTCAGAAAAAGGGTTGCCCCCATACGTAAAAGCCTCTCGGGTGGATTCAAATTCCTTTAATGAAGGTGCAGCGAGCAAAGCAGCGGCAAGATGCCTAAAATCACAGCCAGACGCGTTTCGGGCTTCCACGCCCTTGTTCACAGGCTAGGCAAAGAGTCAACAGCGAGAACTGCAGTCACATGTTTTTTTTTTTCTTCCTCTTCTCCCCCCCCCTTGTAGGCAGGTATAGTTAGGACTTAGTTTCCAAAGGAAGAGCTTTATTTCATTTGCTAAGAACGTTGGCATCGATCGCAAAATTTTCAAAACTAGTATGACGCTCACTTCAGCTGCTGTCTTGAAAGTTTAGTGGTGATCTGTCAAGTGGGGGGCCAAGAAAAAAGTAGGGTCCCAAAACACGTTTTCCGTACTAATTCCCATAGGGACTTTAGACACAGCTACAGCCCGAACCGCTGAACAGAATTACACCAAATTTGGCATAAAGGAAGATATTGGTCCTGAAAAGTGCCTTTTTGTTATTTGGTGTAAATCCATTCAGTAGTTGTGGATTTATTAAAAGAAATTCAAAATTGTATATATAGGGACGCGGATCCTCAGAGGATCCGAGAAGTCCTGTGCTCAAATCTGATTGGCTACCAACACTTCAAACTAGGAAGTGTTGCAGCCATCTTGGGACTCCGCTTCAGCCGAGTCCCAAAAAAAGGAATACCCTGACCCCCTAGGCCTCTTGGGGTGTGGGGTCCCAGAGGGACCATACTGGGGCAAAAAAATGTAAAAGAAGAACGGGATCCCATCCTTCTCTAATATTTTGTCCCCGGGTGTGTCTGGTCCCGGGGGCATGCAGGCTTAAATAAAATATAAGGAGAGGGCACACTGGGCCCCTCTCCTTGTGCTCTGGGGACAGCCACCTCCCCGGGGCTAATTGAAAAGAAATGGGGGGCCTTTTGGACCCCCTCCCCCCGAGGGCCACCAACCCCCCAGGGCTAATTTGTTTGTTTTGGGGGGGCCTCATGGACCTCCCAAGCCCGGGGACCATGACCTCCCTGGGGCAAAATGCTCTTTTAAAATAGGAGGGGGGCCGCGCATCCCCCTTCCCGGGCCATTCTCGGCCCAGTGACTGCCACTTCCTGGGACAGGCTGTACAGGATCAAAGGAGAGGAGCCTCGCGGACCCCCCTCCTGGATCCATAGATGGGCCTGGCAACCGCCACCCCCTAGGGCTGGCTCCTGTTATGTTCCGGTGTGCCCACCTCTGGGACATAGCTGGTTGCTGTGGCTTGGCAGGAGCTTTAACCTCTCCTGTCAAGCCACAGCAAACACTGTGCTTTCAGCAAGTGAGAGCAGTGAAAATGAACTTGCTTGCTGGATGTGGAGCATTCGTCTGTTTTCTTGCCCGTTGTCAAGCGAGCAAGGAAACAGACAATTTGCTTTCACACACAAGGGGCTGCATGCTTAGCAGCTCCCTGTGTGTGAAAGAAATGCCGGCTTCAGGCAGGAGGCGTGGAGCTGGCCGGGACCACGGGGGGGCTTTATGCTCCTCTATGGTCCCAATGCAGATTGGGTGCCCAAGGTGCATCCAGGACAAATGACCAGGCCGGGGTGGGGGGCGACGCGGCCCCGTCTCCCGAGGGGCTTCTTTCTTGTCATCTGCTGCTGAGATCGTGTTCTAATGTTTTGAAATCTGGAAGTATGTAAACTTGCCTAGAAAATCCCTCCCTTTTGGCCCTGCCTCATATACATTAGCGGTATGCTATGTCTTCTCACCCTTTTCCCAGGATGATGGACAGCTTACTAAATAGCTCCCCAGAGCAAATTTCCCGCCGATGTTTGCCTAGGAATATGATCACATCTACACCAAACAAAGAAGCACTTCTGTAAAGTACAAATAATCCAAGTGTTTTTCTCTGCAGTTCCACCTTGGAAAGTCATCTGGTGAAGGCGCTTGAGGAACAATCACATTGGCAAAGGTACAGACACACAAGGTCACTGGAGACATTCCCTTGGTGTCCTTTACACAGTTGTAGTGTTGGAGACGCACTATACATTTACCCAAAGAGATAGGACTTACTAATTGGCCAGTAGAAAGTATTCCATTTGAGTAGAGGTGTTACACAAAACAGTGACCTCTTCTTGGGTAAATGCTCAGGGCAGGTTTGATTCTGGCACGATGCTCATTCCACAGAAATGAAGCCTCAACGGGAAGTACTTACAGACGTAAACAAAGAAGCTCCACTTCTGTAAAGTACTAATCATCCTAACTTTGTGTGCATGGCCAAGGCAAAGCAATTGTGTTTTCTCTGCATTTCCACCATGAAAAGTTATCTGTAATCCGTGATGGTGTTTGCATCCTTGCTTTTTTAAATCGCAATTAAATGCCTTAAGTAATGCCCAAAATCCATAGCACCACTCACACAACCACTCACTGACACACATGTACTCATACACCCAGTCACAGGCCCCCACAGCCACTCACACATCCACACACAGACACTTAGTGCCACTCACAGACCCGGTCCCTGACCCACACGGGCACTCACACACCCACACAGGCACTCACACACCCACACAGGCACTCACACACCCACACAGGTACTCACCCACCCACTCACAGACCCACACAGGCACTCACACACACCCACTCATAGATTTACTCACGTACTCATAGACCCATCTCACAGACCCACTCAGACACACACCCACTAACGGACCCACACAGACACTCACACACCCACACAGGCGCTCTCACACCCACTCTTAAAGGTTACAGTTAGTAAATACAATAGAAAAAAAACTTAGACATTCATTGAAAAAAACAAAGGTTACAGGGGCATTATAGTTAGGAAATAGAACAATTAAAAAACCTTAGAAATTCACTGAAAAAAGCAAAGGTTACAGGAAAGTTATAGTTAGGAAATAGAATTTTCAAAAAACGTAGAAATTCACTGAAAAAACCAAAAGTTACAGGGGCGTTATAGTTAGGCTCAGCTTTCACTCGTACAAAACCAGTGAAAATCAGCAGTTATAACTTACGCACTCGCAATGCACTAATTGCGCAATGACTAATTCCCCTCGCAGTCCAAAGGATTGTAATTCAAGCTCTGGTTATATCCAGATTAGATTATGGCAATGTGCTGTATATAGGTGCAGACAAGACCTCTGTCCATCGCTTGCAAATTGCTCAAAATGTTGCTGCTAGGCTGCTCTTTTGCTCACCCAAATATGTTTCAGTCTCTCATCTGCTTCAGGAATTGCATTGGCTTAAGATTTCCAAATGTATCCAATTCAAAACACTGTGTTACATGTTCAAGGCCAAATTCGGCATGGCACCATGTTACATCCAGAAACTGGTAACTCCCTATCACCCCACTCGGTCCTTGTGATCCTCGAATCAGGCTTTGGGCATCGTACCAAGGTTCCGTCTAACTCTTATGAAAGGCCACACCTTTGCCTTCTTAGGCCCTAAATTGTGGAATTCTCTACCTGACGCTCTCAGAAACTGCAAGTAATTTGTCACCTTTCGCAAAAATCTGAAGACATGGCTATTTCAAGTCACTGTCCTGGGACATTTCATCTGTGCATTCCTCGTGCCAGGAAACCCCTCAGGATAGCTCTGCGCATCACAAATTGCTAATGATAATAAAAATAATACACTGCTTATGACCTCACATATTACATCACTCATGACATGGTCAGTTACATCACTGATGACATCTCAAATGACATCATCCACAGAACCACTCACACCTCTATACAACCTCTCATACACACACTCACATACCCACACAACCACTCACATACCCATTCACAGACCCGTGCAAGTACTCACACAACTACTCCGTCATCCATAGAGCCACTCAGACATCCACTAAATCACTCGTACAGGCACTCACACAACCACTCACTCACCCATAAAGTACTCATACAACCAGTGACTTGCTCATACAAACACTCACAGAGTCTCACACTCATCCAAACAGCTACTCACACATTCACCCACTCACCCATACAGCATTTCAGTGCCACCACTCACTCACACATACAAGCACTCGCACACTTCCTCACACACCCACACAACTACCTAAATATCCATTCACACATCCATACAAGCACTCATACATCCATTCACACAGACACTTACTTTACAGTACAGCCACTCAAACACCAACTCATTTAACGAAACTCCACTCACTCACCCATAGAACCACTTCACAGCCAGTCACTCACTCATACAGCCAGTCACTCACTCATACAGCCAGACACTCACTCATACAGCCAGACACCCACTCACTCACCCAGCCAGACACCCACTCACTCACCCATACAGTCACTTACACACCCACCAACCCATACAGCCACTTACTCACCCATACAGCCACTGACACACTCACCAACATAGTCACTAACACAGCCTCTCACTCACCACACAGCTACTCGCATACCTACTTATACACCCATAGTCACTCACACACCCATACCAGCACTGAGACACCCACTCACACACAGGTACACAGTCACACAGCCACTCACATAATATATGCTAGAAATAGTATCACTCAGTAGTAGTATAGAAAGTATACTATTGTATCTTATGTAGTACCTTAGTATATATGTTTAACACTCATAAACTTTTAGAAAAAGACACACACTCACTTGATGATGTCATCAATGATGTCATTTGAGATGTCATCAGCGTTGTCACTGACCATGTCATGAGTGATGTAATATTTGAGGTCATAATCAGTGGATTGCGGGGGTGTAAGTTATAGTTAGCTCAGGTAACTGTAACTGCTGAATTTCACTGGTTTTGTACGAGTGAAATCTGAGCCTTCCTATAACTTACCTGTAACCGTTGGGTTTTTTTCAGTGAAAATATATATATATATATATATATATATATATATATATAACCTGTAACCTTTGATTTTTTGCAGTGAATATATATTCAAAGCTTGCAGGAATTTGCCCCGGGGAGGTGGTGGTCCCTGGGGCTGCTGGGGGGGGTCCACGCGGCCCCCCACATTAATTAAATTTAAAGCCATGGGTAGGTGGCGGCCCCCAGGGTTCAGGGGGGTCCGTGCGGGCCCCCGCATTCTTTAAACAAAAAGCCCCCGGGGATGTGGTGGTCCTTGGGGGGGATGGGGGGGGGGTCCGTGCAGCCCCCCTTTAAAAAAGTTAAAACCCCTGGGAGGTGGCAGTCCCTGGGGCTTGGGGGTGGTCCAAGATGCCCCTCCTTTAATGATTAAAGAAGCCTCGGGGAGGTGGTGGTACCCGAAACGCAGGTGGTGCCGTGCGGGCACCCTTGTATAATTTAAATCAAAAACCCCGGGGAGATGGTGGTCCCCAAAGTTTAATTAAACCCTAGGAGTGGGGCCCCATGCCCCCCTCTTTTATTTTTCAAATGCCTTTGGGATTTCGCCCACCTGGGGACTTCCTTTAAAAGAAGCGCCGGAGTCTGCGCTTGATATTTTTCCAATTTAGCCACAAAATAGCTGGTGGATCCGTGGATTCACGGCAAAACTGAAAAAACATCTTTTTAGTGTGTGGTGGGGTCATCAAGCCAATTCCCAAGATGGCTGCCAACACTTCCTGGTTGAAGTGTTGGCAGCCAATCAAATTTCAGAAAGATCCGTGAGTCCACTGCAAAGACTCGCGTCTCCAGAAATCTAAATTTTATAAACTTAAATATCTTAAGAACTACTGAACAGATTTACATCAATTCACAAAAAGCACGCTTTCTGTACCAACATCTAGCTTTCTGCCAAATTTGGTGTAATTCCGTTCAGCAGTTCGGGCTGTAGTCGTGTTCAGAAAATGAAAAATCCCTATAGACATAGCATGGGGAAAACACTTTTTGAAACTCCCCTTTTTTCTCGGCCCCCGCTAGATGGATCACCCCGAAACTTTCAGCACAGCAGTTGAACCAACAAGGGGAAGATTTGTGAAAATTTCGTGAAGATTCATCAAGTGGCCCCAAAGTTATTGACAAAGCCAAAAACGATTTCCCTATGGAAACTTTGTTCCTAACTATAACTACCTACTGGCTATCGCCAGTAGGAAGGAAGGATGGATGGATGGATGGATGTATATATATATATGTATGTATGTGTATATATAGATATATAGATATATATATATATCCGAAAATACGACACCGTTAAAAAACAAGCACTCGTGTCAAAGCTTCCAGAAACTCCTATACCAGCTGCCACTATTGCTGTGGCCTCAGACATTGATTTGAGTTCAGTTGCAAGTAGTATGGATTCGGATGACAGCAGGTCCAGTACAATGCAGATCCAAGTACCTACAAAATATACACCATCGGAAGAACTTGGTTTTTTAATAGAAGACCGCCGTCAGACGTTACGGCCACGACCTCAAACGAAGAAAAGCGCAGAAGAAACAACAAACGCAGGAAACAAAGGAGGGAAATGCAGGCGCACGAGGTTACAACAGCAACAAGAGGGGCAGAGGAAAGAAATGGTAACTACATCAAATCAATCAGACATTCCTGATAACACCGTAGTGAATTTGTCAGACATTGTACTCACCAACGCGGAAACACAATTGCTTTCCCTGGGATTATCCTTCTGCCCTCAAAATTCACTCAAATATGTTCAATCCCGTATTGATGCGTTCAAATTTATTTGAAAACTAAAACTCAAAAAGCATTTTAAATTGACTAAGGCACATGAAACAGCTGCTGACATCAATACCCACCCATCAACTTCTAACCTTCTAGTTTCAGACAAGAGCATTTTACGAACTGTGCATGCAGTGAGTAATGATGATATGGAAACTAGTGGTTCTACTCAGGACGATTTACAAGCAATGGGCATTAGAACTAACTTACCATGTATTAGTCCTTTTCGACCACCTTCTACCTTCATCCCCCTCATGCCAAAAGACGCGATAGACACATTCAGCGATTGTGTTATAGAAGATCTTAAGACCCTCAACTGCGTAATTTTTCGCAAACAAAAACAACGTAGATACAAGGAGATTCAATACTCTAAGCTTATGCGTAAGCTGAAAGAAAATCCAAATGTCATCATTAATAAAGCTGACAAAGGGGGAAACATCGTGATCTGGCCCCGAACTTTGTACATGAAGAAGCAGATCGTCATCTGAGAGACACCACATGCTACAGAAAAGCTTCATTTAGTGATACACGACAGATCAAGGAGACAGTTGTGAACAAATTAGGACAATGGAAGAGGGAGGGACTTCTAAGTAAACATGAATATAATTTCCTTAAAAATGAATTTCCAATCATTCCCACCCTTTATTTCATTCCCAAGATACATTAAAAAATGACACCCATACCAGGACGACCTATAATATCTGCACAACGTAGTCTCCTTGAGCCAGTATCTAAGTATGTGGATTACTTTCTCCGTGATTTTGTGGAAGATCTTCCCTCCTATATCAAGGACACGGGTCACTTTCTATCTAAGTTACAAACTATCGTCTGGCAGGAGGATTATGTACTGATTGTAATGGACATATGTTCCCTACATACCAGCATTCATCATGTGGATGGCATAAAAGCTGTTAAGTACTTTTTAGATAAACGAAGTATCAATTTCTGCCTACACAATGAAATGGTTTTAAACATGATTGAGTTATGTTTATTGAACAATTATTTTATGTTCAATAGGGAGATCTATCAGCAGCTCCGTGGGGTGGCGATGGGGGCATGCTTCTCCCCCAGCTATGCGTGTCTTCACGTTGAGTGGTGGGAGGAGCATGTCCTCGGGGGCACCCACGGAGATTTGTACAATGCTCATGTGATTGAATTTTGGCGTTTTATTGATGATGTATGTATAATCTAGAAGGGCACTGTAGAATCAGCTAGAGGGTTTGTAGAGGTGGTTAACAACAATGAGTTGAATCTACAATGTACAGCTGATATCAGTACACAAGTTGTTCAATTTTTAGATGTGGAAGTATTTGTGGATCACAGCACATTACAAACTAGACTCCACAGGAAGACCACAGCTGGGAATGCCATATTACATGCCAGTAGTTCCCACCCAAATCATTTGATTAAGAGTATTCCGTACGGGGAATTTTTAAGAATGAGAAGAATCTGTAGCTCTGAAAATGATCTTATAGAATGTCAGACTCAAGCATTGAACAGGTTTATCGCTCGTGGTTACAATCCCAGTGAGTTAGAAACAGCTAAATTGAGAGCTAATAACCACACCAGAGAGCAGTGTCTGGGCACCATTACTAAGGAAAGAAATAGGGGGATAATCAGATACAGTGGTGACCCTTCACAGTGTACGGACCAAATAAGACTCATTACAACGTACAGCTGTCGAGAAAAAGTTTAGAGGTATTGTTAAGAAACACTGGCCCATACTTAAAACTGACATCACTTTGTCACAGATACTACCCGATTGTCCTCAAATCACCTTCAGACGGGCTCCCTCTATGAGGGATGCCCTGGTTAAATCTAGTCCGGAGGTAGGAGCCCCCAGTAACTGGCTTTCTAAAAGAACAGGGTTCCACAAGTGTAGTTCTTGTCGGGCATGTAAATTTGGCACCAACAAAACTAAATATCTTAATGCTTTTGATCCTACCCCAATTAAAATCAGAGGGTTGTTTACATGTCGCACGGATTTTGCGGTATGTGTACTGGAATGTACTTGTAACCTAAAATATATCGGAAGCACCAAGCTACAGGTATTCAACCGTATACTTCAGCACCTACGCACAATTGTCAATTCAGATCAAAGCTATCCTGTAGCTCGTCATTTTAAACTGGTACATAGAAATGACTTGAAAGATTTGAGTTACTATGTCATAGATGCAGTGCCCAAAGATCCAAGAGGTGGAAACAGGGAGAAGAAACTACGCCAATTAGAGTCCCATTATATCTTATTACTAGAGACTAAGATCCCAAAAGGTCTAAATACAGGAGATGACCTTCACAATTTTCTATAAAGATATATTATAATTTTTTTTTTTTAATGATTGTATAATTACACTATGGGACCATCATATTGTTTCTGTCTACCCGTAATATGTTGAGCCTGTGTGGTTTTTATAGGATAGTATTTAACTTGCATTTGGGACTGGTTTTAGCCTTGTTTTTACCTGGTTTTTACTTTGGTTTGACTGGTGATGGCGGGGATTTTAACCGGTTTTTTAAGGCAGGTTTTAATGCTGTTTTTTTATACCCACAGTTACTCAACATTTTATGCTCTTATATGAACCTTTTTTAATAGTGCTATGTGTTTGTACTGTATAGATTATGGTTGGTTTTGTCTTGGGGATGGATGTGGCCTGATCTTTTAGATTGGTTTAACCTTGTTACTCTACCTTGTCTTACTTTGTTTTACTTGGTGGTGGCAGGGTTTTTAGCCGGTGTTTATTTGGCAGGTTACAATTAGTCTCCAATTCTCCACATTTTCGATATTTACAGATTCCTCGTGAGACAGCTAGATATATTTTTATGTATTCATGTAGTCCTTTTTGCATATCAATATACATTTATGTAACTATTAACCAGCTTGTACTCTTTCAATGTATTAACATATTGTTTAGTGGATTTATCCAAGGAATGAGTAGAGATTATATGTGAAGTCTATCTTTGTCCATTTTGCACTTGCACTTTATTTGATTGAAATTAATTGCATCAGCCTCGTGCCTCCCTGACTATTGTTTTTCATCCAGTGATAGATATGCTGTAAATATCAATCACGATCAGATGATATGGATTTTATTTATTTTTGCACTTGCACTTTTTGTACAGGTTCCTTTCTGCACCTCTTCATGTTTTGATGTTATCATTTGCATTGGTCCCTGCATTGTAAAGGTCATTATTTATATATTTGAACCATCAGGTTGGTATGACATCTTTAGGATCAATTAGATTGTCGCTATTAATGTATTTAGACCTTCCAATTATACTTTACTGCATTATTATTGTCTATTTTTAAGTGCAATTTTTAATTAGACAAGAGGTGATCATTATGCTGTAGACAAGATGCATAGTATGTCTACTAGCTCTATTAGGATGCATGGGAGGTGCAATAGGAACGCCCACTTCTTTAAAAAGTCAGTTGTTGTTCCGGTGCGTCATGTGATCAAGGCCGTGGAAAAGCGGCCGAAACGCGTCATGCTGATACTGCAATAAAGCACTCACTTTCAAACTACATGCAGTGGTCCGTACCTGTCTTTATTACCAGGAAGCGGTAATTCAGGATTTTGTTTTCTCATATATATATATGTGTGTGTGTGTGTGTGTGTGTGTGTATATATATATATATATATATATATATATATATATGTGTATATATAGGTATATATATATATATATACACATGTGTATATATATATGTGTGTGTGTGTATATGTGTATATATATGACACTAAAAACGAATAGTAATTTAAATCGAATATAAAGTACATTGAATTAATTGTTAAAAATAATTGTGTTAAGTAATTTAATGTTTAAAATCATTTACTCATATAGCAAGCAAAGTTGATTTAATTTTAAGACATTGATTGTAAATAGTTTTTAAATAGTATTTTTTGTTGTAAAGGTTGGAAGAAAATACGGGTTAACAATTTAAATTTTATTAGTCACAAAATGAAGTAGTAATGGCTTTTAGGGTTCAAAGAATTGTAGTGAATATAGGTAGTATGGTGTTTTTAGGGGTTAGGAATGGTTAGTGTATATGTTAGTACAGAGTTTTAGGGTTCAGGGATAGGTAGTCTATAGGGGCAGTAAGGTATTGCTAGTTTGTGGGGGAGTAATGAGTATTAGGACTCGGAATGAGTACTGTATAGCATAGTAATGTGTATTTTAAGGGCTCAGAGGGGTATTTTATGCAATTACATTTAATTAAATAATAACTTTCAGTTAAAATCATATTTTGATAATAGAGGGGAAAGACTTTGTCCCTTTCCATCTCGGCGTAGATGGCACTCTGCTAATACTATGCTTTAAAACTTTGCTAGAAAAGCAGACATTTGAGGTGAGCAAATTCAGAGTGTCGCTGGTGTTGTAGGGTGCTCTATACAGGAGCTGCTCTTCACTTAAACTTGGGAACTAACCAGAGTTCTTTGCTTCTTTTTTGCATAATTTATGCTGCTCTCTATGCCTGAAAGGGTACTGTTTTGACTTATACTGAGTTCTCCCTTGTGTCTGGACAAAGCGAAACCTCTCTGATGAGCTATAATGATAGCGAAACACGGGTCAGAGGTTGCTTTTATTCATTCCAGGTTGGCTTGGATGTATTTTACCAATCTAGAGCTGTAATACTGTACCTGAAGTGGTAAAAGGCTTTTGACATTTTACAGCTCGGCGTGGATGGCACTGTGCAAATCCTGTGCTGAAAGTCTTTGGTGTAGAAATGGCAAAATACTTTGCCCCTTTCTATCGCGCGTGGATGGCACTGTGCTAATCCTATGCTTAAAAACTTTGATAGAAAAGCAGACATTTGAAGTGAGCAAATTCAGAGTGTCGCTGGTGTTGTATGGTGCTCTATACAGGAGCTGCACTCCACCAAAATTTGGGAACTACCCAGAGTTCTTTGCTTCTTTTATGCATAATTTATGTGGTACTCTATGCCTGAAAGGGTATTGTTTTAATATATTTACCGATATGTCTAGACAATCTTCAGAAAATGTGGTGGATCGTGCAACGTTTGTTGGATTCTGATAGGATAGTCTACTGATTTTAAAAATACAGGTAACCCTTTAGCAAGAAAATGTCAGTATTACCAGTATTGCAACATTTTCTTAAAGGATATTGTGCAAAAAATCTTGTCTGCTTCTATTCCCTGGATGGTTTCTTTATATTTTTCCAATCATTGTTATTCGAGCATTGATATGTATTTTTTTATAATATACTGTATATTGTGTTGATTCTTACTTCTCACCGGCTGGCTCACCATCCCTTGTGTTAGTTATTTAACTAAGTTTCAGAACTATATAATAATTCATAAATGTGCCAGCTCCCTAGAAGGATGCGAGTTAAGAGCAACATTTTGAAAGTGAAGAACGTGTTAATTTCTATAAAAAGTTGCTAATCTCTTAAAATCTTTGAGTATGATCCTCATGAGCTAATTTGTTTGGTGAATAGAGAGCTACAGCTGATGACTCATATGCTTTCTTTGTTATGTTCTTACTGGAGCTAACATTTTCAACACTGCTTATTTTGCCTGTTTTCCCTCGTCAGTTTAATGCCTAAGAGGCTCTGTCAAACTGGAATTTCTTGTATAAATTTCCATTGATTAGTTCTTGAAGATTGACAGAATTTTGCTCTGGGTGCACCGCCGCACCAGGCAGAAGATGGTTTGGCGACCCTTAGTATTTGCATCCACAGCCATACAAAAAAGAGATCCATCTTGTGAAAACAAAGTTATATATTGCGATGTTATTTTAAATGCTTCTCATCTAAAACTGTTTTGTATTCTCCCTAGCTCTGATGTTGCCTGACATTTCCCTTTTTCCTTGTGCAGACACCGTTGGAAGTTGCGCAGCAAGCCGTGGATGCTGATGTGCATTGTGTAGGTGTGAGTACACTGGCTGCAGGTCATAAAACACTGGTACCCGAGCTTGTTAAAGAGCTGAGTGGTCTTGGACGGCCCGATATACTTGTAATTTGTGGAGGTGTTATACCACCCCAGGTAATTCAGACACAAGCTTTTCTTTAAATTGATAATGCCTTTTTGTCAAAGTGCAATGTGTGTTCCTATCCAGGAAAATGTACTTAGTTCTTTTGCATAATTTGCTAAAACGAACAGGTTAAAAATACCAACTTCAAGAATGTCACAGTGCTTAAGTTCCTTTGGGAACAGATGTGAATGACGTGGTAAATTCCTGATCTTGGAATTCAGGGACCTTTACAGTAACCCTCTTTACACCCTAAATAATTGTGAGATTCTGAGAATATCACTTCATATCCCTGTTACTGAAAATGTTGACATGTATAAGAATTGTAATGATGTATAATGTAAAACCTCAAATGGGATGATTCTGTCCCAAGCAAATGGTTCTGCTGCCTGACCTTCTCTTCCACATGACATCCCGGTTTCTGTAATCCAGTTACATCCCTTTTATTGGAGTTAGTTCATCAGTATACCATGTACCTTTAATGCAGTTACACAACATAGTTTTCAGTTGTGCGAAGAGAATCAACTTAGTTATTCTATCATCTCAAATCTCACTTCAGCATTGCAGTTTCTGTACTAGTAGAATAATTTTTTTTGTTGAAAGAGCAATATTGAGCTCTTTCACTAATGGTGTACCATTTACCAACATTGTGTAATTTAGTCGCCAACCCTCCAGATCTTGAAAAAATAGGTACGGTCATTGTTGTTTCATCAAAGTTGGTTTTGACTACCTGCACATCACCTGCCTACCATCAGGAAAAAACTTGAGTTTCTGATTCTTGCTAACACTAAACAAGCAATTATGGTACTGGTGTTCTCTAGAACAGAATGTGCTCGTATCATTCTTTTTGTAACCCAGACTTATTTACATAATTGACAATGCTTCCAAAACACTGCTGCTTTGTGGATAGAGGTGACCTGATTAGAAGACCCTGGCCCTTCAGCCGTTACATTGGCTACCTATGTGCTACCCCTACTGTTTAATGCACTTTGTATTATTAATCAGACAATTTAAAAGGTTAATTCAAATCAGTTTAATCACTGTACATCCCCGAACTGTTCACTGAGCCTTTCATCTACTTGGTTGATTCCTAGATTCAGAAGGCGCTTCACAGGAGGACATTTTTAGGTCTTGACTAGGCAGCGCATGCGCTGTCTCGTTGAGAGATGCTGTATACAGTATAGTGGGGGAAGCTCCGCCCACTTTCCAGCCTTATTTTTGATTGGCTTGAATCATAATTTCTGCATTCTGATTGGTGCTTCGCTTGTTAATCCCGCCTCCTGACGGCCATGTCGTCATTTTTATCCTTACGAGGCTATCGGCCCCTTTACTAGAAAAACAGTTTTGTTCCCCTGCCTCTCCCCGTTCCCTCCCGTAGTCCGTAACTTCTTACACCACAACCACCCCCACCCGTTCGTGCCTTCTTTTACGCCCGCACTTCTGTGTAAAATGCAATAGGGCTCGCGTAAATACGAGCCCTATTGCATTTTCAATGCTTGTTTGCCGTGTCATTGGGGGGTGAATTCGCACTCTTTGTCTCGCATGCGCGCGATGCCTTACATAGTGCGCATGCTAGACAAAGGGAGGCAGAGACAGCACAAGCAGCGAAGCAGGACGCGGTGAAGCGCGGCCAGGTTCCAAACCGATCTCATCCGTTGCGTTGGATCGGGCTCCATGTTGCCATTCTCAGGTAGTGCTGGCTGCCGCCCTGCTCCTGCTGGACAGTTCCTGGAGAGCGGCGGTGTGCAACGCCTCAGGTGAGACCAGTAGAGCTCCTGCCCGGGCTGTGGCAAGCTGCCTCTCCCTTCCTGGACTGTACCCAGATCCATCGCTGTAGTGTTGTTGCTCTTAGGTTTCATCGAGCAGCTTGGGTTTTGGAACCCAAGGATTGACATTTATAGAGGCTCACAGGGTTGAGTTTTGGTGCAGAGTTTTAACTGTATGTGGTGCCTTGTCGTTGTTGAATTATGCTGCATCGAAGTAGCTGCCTTTCATTTATTTATACAAAAGGGGATGATGGACGGAACGTTTGAGCCAATCAAACACTCACCCCCAGTCAACTGATCTGGGTTTAATCCATCATCATTCTTTAGCTCACTCCACCACCCCAGTTCAGACATGGCCATATGCAAATCAGTCTGACCCTGTGCCTCATGGGAACAGTCCAGCCCGAACTGCCAAGCCATGTCTTCCCTGGACCGGAAACAAGCATCCTAGGACCGGTTTCTGGCATTCCAGCCGTCATCAGCCAGGCTTGCTTGAATCCAGTGGCAAAGTGAGCAAGGGACCCACGTCTGGGCATACCCCCGCCAACTTAGGGCGACCAAGCGATACAAAAGGGGATGATGGACGGAACGTTTGAGCCAATCAAACACTCACCCCCAGTCAACTGATCTGGGTTTAATCCATCATCATTCTTTAGCTCACTCCACCACCCCAGTTCAGACATGGCCATATGCAAATCAGTCTGACCCTGTGCCTCATGGGAACAGTCCAGCCCGAACTGCCAAGCCATGTCTTCCCTGGACCGGAAACAAGCATCCTAGGACCGGTTTCTGGCATTCCAGCCGTCA
The DNA here is from genome assembly GCA_963921515.1 of Calotriton arnoldi. Classification (NCBI taxonomy): domain Eukaryota; kingdom Metazoa; phylum Chordata; class Amphibia; order Caudata; family Salamandridae; genus Calotriton; species Calotriton arnoldi. The sequence goes on along the minus strand of CAWUFW010011534.1, from coordinate 116,018 downwards.
TCAGCCAGGCTTGCTTGAATCCAGTGGCAAAGTGAGCAAGGGACCCACGTCTGGGCATACCCCGCCAACTTAGGGCGACCAAGCGATACAAAGGGGATGATGGACGGAACGTTTGAGCCAATCAAACACTCACCCCCAGTCAACTGATCTGGGTTTAATCCATCATCATTCTTTAGCTCACTCCACCACCCCAGTTCAGACATGGCCATATGCAAATCAGTCTGACCCTGTGCCTCATGGGAACAGTCCAGCCCGAACTGCCAAGCCATGTCTTCCCTGGACCGGAAACAAGCATCCTAGGACCGGTTTCTGGCATTCCAGCCGTCATCAGCCAGGCTTGCTTGAATCCAGTGGCAAAGTGAGCAAGGGACCCACGTCTGGGCATACCCCCGCCAACTTAGGGCGACCAAAGCGATACAAAAGGGGATGATGGACGGAACGTTTGAGCCAATCAAACACTCACCCCCAGTCAACTGATCTGGGTTTAATCCATCATCATTCTTTAGCTCACTCCACCACCCCAGTTCAGACATGGCCATATGCAAATCAGTCTGACCCTGTGCCTCATGGGAACAGTCCAGCCCGAACTGCCAAGCCATGTCTTCCCTGGACCGGAAACAAGCATCCTAGGGACCGTCCATCATCCCCTTTTGTATCGCTTTGGTCGCCCTGAGTTGGCGGGGGTATGCCCAGACGTGGGTCCCTTGCTCACTTTGCCACTGGATTCAAGCAGGCCTGGCTGATGACGGCTGAGGTGCCGGAGACCGGTCCTGGGATGCTTGTTTCCGGTCCAGGGAGGACATGGCTTGGCAGTTCGGGCTGGACTGTTCCCATGAGGCACAGGGTCAGACTGATTTGCATATGGCCATGTCTGAACTGGGGTGGTGGAGTGAGCTAAAGAATGATGATGGATTAAACCCAGATCAGTTGACTGGGGGTGAGTGTTTGATTGGCTCAAACGTTCCGTCCATCATCCCCTTTTGTATCGCTTTGGTCGCCCTGAGTTGGCGGGGTATGCCCAGACGTGGGTCCCTTGCTCACTTTGCCACTGGATTCAAGCAGGCCTGGCTGATGACGGCTGAGGTGCCGGAGACCGGTCCTGGGATGCTTGTTTCCGGTCCAGGAGGACATGGCTTGGCAGTTCGGGCTGGACTGTTCCCATGAGGCACAGGGTCAGACTGATTTGCATATGGCCATGTCTGAACTGGGGTGGTGGAGTGAGCTAAAGAATGATGATGGATTAAACCCAGATCAGTTGACTGGGGGTGAGTGTTTGATTGGCTCAAGCGTTCCGTCCATCATCCCCTTTGTATCGCTTTGGTCGCCCTGAGTTGGCGGGGTATGCCCAGACGTGGGTCCCTTGCTCACTTTGCCACTGGATTCAAGCAGGCCTGGCTGATGACGGCTGAGGTGCCGGAGACCGGTCCTGGGATGCTTGTTTCCGGTCCAGGGAGGACATGGCTTGGCAGTTCGGGCTGGACTGTTCCCATGAGGCACAGGGTCAGACTGATTTGCATATGGCCATGTCTGAACTGGGGTGGTGGAGTGAGCTAAAGAATGATGATGGATTAAACCCAGATCAGTTGACTGGGGGTGAGTGTTTGATTGGCTCAAACGTTCCGTCCATCATCCCCTTTTGTATCGCTTTGGTCGCCCTGAGTTGGCGGGGGTATGCCCAGACGTGGGTCCCTTGCTCACTTTGCCACTGGATTCAAGCAGGCCTGGCTGATGACGGCTGAGGTGCCGGAGACCGGTCCTGGGATGCTTGTTTCCGGTCCAGGGAGGACATGGCTTGGCAGTTCGGGCTGGACTGTTCCCATGAGGCACAGGGTCAGACTGATTTGCATATGGCCATGTCTGAACTGGGGTGGTGGAGTGAGCTAAAGAATGATGATGGATTAAACCCAGATCAGTTGACTGGGGGTGAGTGTTTGATTGGCTCAAACGTTCCGTCCATCATCCCCTTTTGTATCGCTTTGGTCGCCCTGAGTTGGCGGGGGTATGCCCAGACGTGGGTCCCTTGCTCACTTTGCCACTGGATTCAAGCAGGCCTGGCTGATGACGGCTGAGGTGCCGGAGACCGGTCCTGGGATGCTTGTTTCCGGTCCAGGGAGGACATGGCTTGGCAGTTCGGGCTGGACTGTTCCCATGAGGCACAGGGTCAGACTGATTTGCATATGGCCATGTCTGAACTGGGGTGGTGGAGTGAGCTAAAGAATGATGATGGATTAAACCCAGATCAGTTGACTGGGGGTGAGTGTTTGATTGGCTCAAACGTTCCGTCCATCATCCCCTTTTGTATCGCTTTCATTTATTTATGTCCGGTATTTTCGCACCTTTAGACGAAAAAGACTTTCACTTTCTCTTTCTGTACAGCGAGGTTCTTCGTGCTCCCTGCATCTTCCCAGTGTTATTTCATCTTATGCTTCGGGAGGAGGCTATAGTCATCCTGCATCTCTTAGCCTTTTCATTACCCCTCTCTGCTTGCCAATGTTTAACAATGTGTGGCTCGTGCTCACCATGCGTTGTTTTACTTTGTATATTTGATTTTGCTCTGGCAAGTATGTTTCCTTTTATAATAAGCGGTTTTATGGATGCAATGCCATTATGCATTTTTATTATCTTTAGGAATTTACGTTGATGCCTGACATATTAATGCAACATTTATGTTTCAGGCTTTGTTTACATTATACAGCATGTATGTGTTCAGTGCTTCTGTGAAATGTGGTGCCAGAGAGGGGTGGACTTCGACCCGGGTGGGAGTCTCGTCTATAGGGAGATGCTGATATCTGAGGGGGAGAAAATTTATGCTGGAATATTCTCGAACTAAAAGTTTAGTCTTTAGACAGTGGCGGGGGGGGGGGGGCAGGCAAGTGTGGTATCCCGCTGCTTCAGGCAGGAGAGCTATTGCTCCAGTTACGCAGATGGGCCAAGTGCCATCTTTTCAAGGCAATACCTTTTTTTTTTTTTAGGTTACACGACTGCCTTTTATTTAATGTTTAAACAATGCTGTGCTCCCGCACAGTGCTTTAAATGGGCCGGTACTGTCCAGTATTGATTATCGGCTCTTTTTTATTTTGGGAGGGAGAGTACCGGCACTTTTTATGGGACTTATTCAAATTATTGATTCCTTCTGCAGGCACCTGTGCTTAATTTGTGCCAACCCTAAGTTCTGGCACTTACATGCAACAGTGGATGGTGCAGCCCTGTTATGCACGCGTTGCTAAGTTTTCATTAACTGTATGCACAATAGATTATTACTTAAAACAGGCCTGCTAAAAAAGGTTTTCTTATAACTCCACGTGCACCGATCGATTTACAGCCTGTATTGCGTTAGGAAACCCTCACTTCACAACCTGTGTTTATTTAGCGGGTTCTTACTCGTACAAAAAATGTATACAGGCCATTATGCCCTCAAATGTGCATTAAAAAATGGTGCCCAATCCAGGCGCAGGATACTGTTACATGTATACAAGTAAACTTGTTTCTCCTCCACCTGGAAAATGACCGCAAGGAATAAGAAAACAGTACAGTAATCTGAAAAAATGCACACCTGCACTAAAACAAAACCCAAAAATTAAATGATTGTGTGTAATTACTTAACTAGTGGACTTCCTTTCAAGACGACCAGAGCTGATCATTCATTTGCAAGAGGGACAGAACCTGCACTAGGGGTGGATGTGGGAGAGGCCTCTTAAATTGACAAATTAAGCATGGTTTCAGAGGTCAATAAAACGAATACCATTGAGTTTGGTAAAGAAAGGGATACATAACACAGCAGGCTCTGACTTTATACAGCAGACCCATCCCTCAGAGACCAACAGCGCTCAGTTTGTGACTTTAAACAGCTGGATCAAAGCTCTTCTGGCTCAGCTTTTAGGCAGCACGGCTGTTTATCAGGTCACACAGATGTCACTATGTCACGATGAAATACTATTTCTCTTGGTTCTTAGATGGCAGCAGGCCCAGGCTTCATGCAGCAGATATACTCACTCCTAAGTTTACACAAAGTTACAGGCTACCGCTTCATATAGCAGGGATATCCTCAAATAACACGCATTACAGGCTCCGCTTTAGGTGGCACAGCTGTCACTCAGGCACCAGCCTGTCCAGGCCCAGGCTTTGGGCATGAACTGTGGGGAAGTGCCCCAAGCAGGGACCTGAATCTTTTCCGAAATAAAGTGATGCAACGTAGGTGACATCACAGGGAGCGCCTTCTCCCGACATCTCATCCAGTGACGTCACAGAAAACGGCGTAACACATTGCATTTCTGTGATTCACCATAAATATTGTGAAAATTGTTTCAGGGGTTCATTGCAAGGTAGGAGCCGGACCGCTGCACAGTTGGTGCAGACAAGCAGAGCCCCTGCCACACTAGCCGTGGCCGAGCTGTTTAGTTGAAGGCCATGCACCCTCTTGACAAACATGTTCCCGTTTACATGGTACTTTGCTTGTTTATTTATCAAGCCCAAATACGCTATAGCTTCTTGACGCCATATGAATCCTGTCGAGAGGTTATGTATCATAAAATTGGACAGAATTTGAAGAGGAGTTAAACAGTGATCCAGAAAAATACAGTGTGTCAAGAAGTAAGAACTTCTATAAAAAAAAAAAAAACCTCTATTGGAACTATTCAAACCTAAGATTTGAGCTTTCTGTGAAACTTTTGTAAAGATGATTCTTGGCATAATGACAGTGGCTTTGGCCATGCTGGGAGACGTTTCAGGCGGGAGCTAAGGGTGTGGCGGCAGGTCTGCACAGCCATGCCGGCCTAGCGTGTACCAGTCCTGCTCCCTGAAGCTAGATACTTAAGCGGGCGCCTCTTGTTAGAAATAAATGAATGCCCCTCACCCACTGACAGGTGTCTCACAGTGTGGGGTGGGGGACATTTATAGGATGTTTCTATCTTTGACCCAACTAGTTTACATGGCGGTCACACACAGTACAGATGCCAGCAGAGGGCCTCCCTTACATTGTGTGGCCTCTCAATGGCAAAGCCTCCATTGCGGCTCTGCTGTTTCCTCACAGGAAGCAATTCGTTCCTTCTCAAACTAAACGAGATGGGTGAATAGAGAGGAGGGTGGAGGGAATGTCTGCCTTTTTTGATGGATGTCATATCGGTACCCTCCTCTAAATAAGGTACAAATTACTAAAAAATATGTCACTCTCACCTACCTGACAGCAGCCAGACACAATCTTCCTGTGATCAGGAAAGTCATTGTACCGTAATCCCCCTATAAAGCGGTGCCTCCCAAGAGGTCATTTCTTTAATGCAGATCAACGATGCCAACATTAGCATTTGTATTTCTTCACTCCATTTCTGCTGACCTTTAAATAAGGTGCTCAGTCTGTAGCCCCAGGGACTGCTCCACCTTTATACGGTTAAACTACCAGTGAATGATGAGCAACTCTCGATGGCTTCGTGAGTTGAGGACGCACTGTTAGTCACGAAATAGCTGCTGGCTAAGAGACCTCAGCCTCTTATCCTTCTCAGGTCGATTAAATTGAATAGTGACACAACAACAGAAAATCATACATGCGCCTTGAAAGCGGTTCAGATGGGCTACCTTTCTTGAGAATGCACTCACTGGAGTATAAAGAAATGTACATTTTTATATGTATTTCAGGCTGCGCAAAATGTGAAATAAAAACGTGAAATACTATTTACATGCTGTTGCTTTCTTCTTGAGTTATGCAGTTAGTTCTTCTCGGAATTTGTTAGAAGTGGTTTCTAGCTGTGAAAGCTGCATATTTTCAACATCGGCAGGAGTAGTTTTCAGAATGCAGTTTACCTCCACCGCCCCTGAGCCACTCCTCTTGACCTCATCCCCACAGACTGTAGTCGCCCACTTATTCTTCACTCAGCTCTTATTTCCTTATCTCCTCACTCTCTGCCATTCCGAACATTCTCTGACCCTCGCCACAGGTTATCCTCTCCCCCTCATCCAACTCTGTATAGCCCAGCCCTTCTTGTCCTCCTATTAATATGTATCACTTCATTTTTCCCTCATTCTCAACCACTGAATTATTGCTTCCGCCTACTTTTCATTCCCTCAGCCGTTCTTCTCCTCCTGGGGCCTCCTGCTCTGCGCCACCCCCTCTTCTTATCTTTCTATCCAGTTGTTCCTTTATCGTAGCAAAGGGTGCAGCATACTTCTTGTTAGGATGGCGTGCACCTTCAATATCATAAAGATTAATACCAAAGGAAAGACAGCATACTTGTAATGATGTAATAAAAGTTAAGTACCACACTGTACTCCTTTGCAATAATGAAACTCAGGATGCATGTTAGGTTAGGAGTGCACCACTCTCTAGGTGTAAGCAAAGGAGTATTAAAAGAATATCTGAACTTCTGAGTGGCATATCAACTTGTCTTTGGCTGTCAGGTGATTAGAGGGTGTTAAAGAAAGTCTACCCATATGCCAATTCGAAATCAGCAGAGTGTTTGTTAAAAATAAAAATATATATGTGAATCACAGAGACAGGCAACACCCCAAATGAGCATAAGATGCACAGGCAGAGATAAGACTCAGTTATGTACATGGCTCCTACGTAGGTTCATGGGATTCAAATACAAGAAAAAGCATTCAGGTAGGAAAACAATTGTAAGCTGTCGTTGCTGAGCAAGCTACTGAACTTTCTCGCTTCATGTGCCAAGCATGGAAATGAGGCATTGCATGTCATAGATGAACATAACTGAATGCATGGTTAGGATGAGCAGGAAGATGGCTACAGAGGTGCACTGAGGCAACGAGTTTAAAATTGAAAACAGACTCTCAAGTATCTTGGACTAGATAACATAAACTCTGTTTTCCACTATTATGTCTGTAATAGGCTTTTGTCCTTTTTAGGTCGAGCATTCAAGACCTCTTGTATATACTTTAGTATATACTTATTATATACTTATATGTGTATGTACTTTGTGGGCTCTGGAGATCAGCCCTAGGACTTGTCTGCTTCCGCTTAGGGACTTTGTTTTCTGTTCAACTGCCTCTATTTAACTGTCTTCATAGAAAACGGCCAGTAGAGGTCATTAAAATACCAGAATTGTTTCCTGCTTGTTCAACTGCCTCTATTTAACTGTCTTGATAGAAAACGACCAGCAGAGGTCAGTAAAATACCAGAAATGCTTTCTGCTGAGGGACTTTCTTTTTAAAAAATTTCTGGCAACTGCCTCTATTTAACTTTCTTGATGGAAAACAACCAGCAGAGGTCAGTAAAATACCAGAATCATTTTAGCATTCTCTAGATTCCAGTCCATAGAAATTGTCTTCCACGAGCACCCGTAGACAATATTTTTTTCAAATCTTGTATTTTCAGTGATATGAGCACCGAAGGCCCAGATTTTATATTAAAAACAGAGCTTTGGACTGTACCATTTCCCGCTGAAAGGCAATATTTCTCTCCATGTGTTCCCATACATGGCGTGTCACGCAGTTTGGTGCTTACTTTCCCTCCATGTTAAGGAACAGTAGATGTTTCAGCACCCAGGCTAATGTGCTGCATAGCTAAATACATATAAGGTCCCAAAGGCGAGACCGATTGCATTGCAAATGCTTGTTTTCTGTAGCTGCAACTAAACATGGGAACAACATTCCCTTGTATCTCAGATCAATGGACGACAATGTAGACCTGTCGGTTCACTAAGTAATTAACTTCTATATGTTATACATTAGTTTGAAGTTCAGGCTATTTCTGTTATGAAGTTGGACTTTCTGCATGGTGTCAACATATCTATGACTCTCTTGCATCAGTCTACAACAAATGAATTTCATATTCTGTGTTAAGTGTCATTAGTTCAGAGACACATTTTTGTCTTTTAGTCACTTTTGGCATGTTCCTAAAAAGTTAACTGTTCAACTGTTCATGCAGAACTACAGTGTTAGTGATTGATTAATACGGATACCTTTTTTATTGCTAATATTTTCATTTTTAAGGGGTTGTAGGTTTCTATGTTATTGAATTGTAGTTTGTTCTAATGGGAATTGAGTTGTAAAAACATAGTCTTACACCTAGCGCTGCTGTGGTGTTAAGCTGTAATAAGACAGTAGAGGTGCTTCAGATTCACATGGTGAAGATGTTTTAAATGTTCCTGGAAGTGGCATGGGGCAGTAGTTCATTGTAGGTTCCTGGGAAATATGTCCCAAATTCTAGGCTACAAAAAACACACTGCTTTTAGGACTTAGGAAAAAATACATTAATTCTCCTTCACCATGGGAGAATTTTATAGACAGGCAACAATGTAGTTTTTAGCCTAGGATATACTTTTTGCTGTAATCAGTACCTTCATTATAACTCAAAGGTCATCTAAAGACAAATAAGTAGTTTGCACTGTGGAGCCTTTCTTCAGATGAGGCTCAGCAATGTTTTGTCTCCTTAAGACACTTTACTGATGTTCTCACTGATTGGACTTTGCATACTCTTGAGTATATGTTACTACCTATTATTTTCTGGTGGGAGTATTTCTATCAAAAACTTAGGAGAGCCAGAAAGCCTAATATCTGGTAGGTGGCCACCAACCAGTCCTGTCACCAGGGTTAAGCCATTGTCTTATTCTGGGAGCAGTTTTCACAGCTCATTAAGATCAAGCACTAGCTAGGCAGCTGTAGGCAAGCTAATGCAAATTAACCTTTAGGAGCTTCCATTTGGAAAAATAACTTTCTAATAATTCGTTTTCTTAAATATTTATTATGAATCTAACATCACCAACAGATTGGATTTTTAATAAGTATGAAAAATAGACAATGAATGACTATTCTAGTCATTTCCCGTCAAAAGTTACAGATTAAAGTTTAAAGTCTGTACTTTGACATTTTTAGGATCCAGCTACAGCCCTGTCAGTGAAAATGACTTTTACGGCTAGTCACTGAAGGAGCATACCAACTTGATTTCATGCAGGTCTTATTTTTAAATATCATGCACACTACCTTGTGGGCAGCAAGTTGTAATAAGGAGTGGCTTATTAGTTAAAAGCAGGGTTTTCTACCTGTCAAAAAGGGTTATTTTGACAGGTACAGGTTAGACAGGATTGTTTTTGGGGTGCTGCAGTCAGGCTACACATGGTAGATCGGAAGGCAGGTTTTACAGGCCCACTCCGTGGATGGCACAATAGGTGCTGCAGTCCACAGGTTACATTTAAAGTCTAGGTCCTGGGTGCATTGTTTCAACACATATGAGGAACTTGTAGGCAAGTTAAATATGCCAATCAGGGATAAACCAATTTAACAATGTCCGAAATGGAGCACAGACTCTAGACTCCTATTTAGCGAGGGTAAAGGTCATGGAGCACTAACACCAGCAAAATATGTAGGGTTCAAACTGGGGGGGAAATCACACCAAAGATGGTAGTTTCCTACAGGTCCAATGTGTCATCTGCTTGGAGAGTCTTCTATGGAGTGCTGCAAGGCTTCGCACTCGCACCATTATTTTCAACTTAATTCATCTGACTGTTGGGCCAGGTCTTGAGACATCGTGGAGTAAACTTTCAAATCTGTTCCTGAAGACATCCATATGCACTTTCTGCTCAATGAGGTCCAAAAGGGCAGGAATAAAATAACTGCCTTAATCACAATTACCACTGGATACAAGAATATATCCTTTGTTTGAAGGGAACAGAGACTGAGATTCTTTTGTTTGACTGAACGAACCCCTATTCAAGCTGTCACCAAACCCAGAGAAGGAAAGCTAACTTCAGAACCGATTTTGGGTAACCACAGAGGAGGCTCATTGCCCTGGCCACACCTCTGGGTGGAACACAGACTCTGCACAAGTGGAGAATGGTTTTCCCATTTTGGATTTTGAGAGTGAGGGGCACTGTGGGATTGTTTGCAGTAAGGCAAACAGGAATTAGTGAAAAAATGGATAGGGATGCCCCTGGGAGGTTAGGGAGTGATTAGGAGTCTCCCCACCCACAGGCTGGTGAACCCTACAAAGCTCAGAACACTTATTGGACCTGCCGAAGAACAGAAGAGGACTAGACCTTCTCTCTGTTGCCTTTGAGGAGCACTGAAGGACTGGAGATGCTCCATTTTGTACCCAGGGCAAAGAAGTGGACTCCAAGGGTCAGTTACCTGACCTCGTGTGGGGCTACAGAGATCATAAAAAGCTGAAAGAGGTCTTTTCCTTTGAATTCCCAGTTGACCTGTGGCAACTGGGATACAGACTGGCTTCTGCTGGTGGCCTCTTCCCAGCGCCCTGAGGTCTCTAAGGGCCCCCTTAGGTTCTGAGGGGCTTTGAAATGTTCTCCTCTGGTTGCTTGGGTACTAGGAAAAAGTTTGGAAACTTTTCAAAACTCTTGATACATACCCCAGAGCCAAGGCGACCTACTGCAAAAAGTAACCGATGGGCAGTTCCCCAACATCAGATTGAATTTCAGATTCATTTCCTTGAAAGGTTCCAACAACTCTGATAAAAACGTCAAAGCCCCTTTCTGATTTAGGACTAAAAATCTTTTTCAAGCAAAAACCTTAGAAGCTCCAGAGCCTTAGCTGGACCAACCTATGGCAGGCACCTGACTGGCCACGCCACTCAGGCTGCTTCAATTTCAGATTTGGCTCGCAGGGAGACAAATTTTTCTTCCAAAAATGACAAAGTCCCTTTTTGGATTAATACTTTGAAGCTCAAACTTGTGACTTCCAGACTTTCACTGGGACTAGTCCACTTGGTGTATCTGAACAGGGCTCCCTCACAGTCAGCCTAAGCTCACGTCTACCGCTTCCATAGACTATCATTCGCACTTTGTGCTTTTTGGTGCTGTTTTCACATTAATCTTTAAAAATCATAGCTTCGGTTTCTCTTATTAGAGTTTTGTCATTGTGGTCTTATTTTACTCATAACATTTTCCTCTATGTTAAAATTGCTTTTTGAATTTTATTGTTTTTTGTGACTTTTTTCCTACTGTGTATTCACTGCTTAAATACTTTACACATTGCCTTTGGTTTAAGCCTAACTGCTTTGTGTCAGTTTACCTAGGATTTGAGCACATGTTTATTTTATTTTATTTAATTTGTGTGACATCTATCAGGTGGTGGCCTCATACTTTGAGATGGACACTTGTCCACCTCAAACAATCTACTTTCCTACACTGGGTATTCAGCAACCTTTTCTGTCATCTTGTATTTTCTGCTAGCAAGATTGGCTATTTTTGTTCTGTGCTTACTTATAAGATATATATATATATATCATGTGTGATCAAGGCCGCATGTCTGGCGGCCGAAACGCGTCACTTTTGGACATAGATGTGTGAATAAACCCATCTGTTGAATACTTCTGCCTTTGGAGTCTGTGCCTGTGGTGTTGCGCTGCTGCTGCTGCCGTAGCGGATACATTCCTGGGATTTTCGTGGTGATATATATATATATATATATATATATATATATATTTTATCTACAATCTGCCTCTTGCCTATTGTTTGATACAATATGCAAGTAAGTTTCATCTTCTACAAGGATAGTATTGCATTGTTAACACATCTGTCTTTCTCAGGTTTACAAGTCTATTTATCTCTACAGCCAGTGCTCCCTTACTGTATATTGGATGATTATTAGTCTGTTTTTAGTGTTTAGTTATTTATTCCTGTAAAGTACTTCTGCTGTCCAGCTTTATTACTGGCTTAAAAAAAGTCCATAGGACCACCAAACCCGCAGTGGTGCGGCGGTTACTGCCGCACCGGAGGTCTGACAGCCGAATTACAACTTCTGCGGTTGGACCGCAATGGAAAGGCGGCACCCGCCAAGGGTCCGCAATCCCTGTCGGTGGCACGGCAATGTGAGGCCGCAGTAAGCTTGGCGGGGCTGCTGCATATTATCAGTTTCCTCTCTGCCAGCGGTCTCATGGCGGTGTTCACGTAATGAGACTTCTGACGGTGAGGAAACTAAGGGGGCCCTACGGGGCCCCTGGTGCCTCAGGCCATGGGGATGCATGCAGGGGGGCACATAGTGTGGCCCCCTGTCTGCATGCATGCCCAGTTCTTGCACGGCATGAACTTGACAGTCCATGCCTTTGGCCGCGCTCCCACACCGCCAACTCGTAATCAGGCCTGAAGGCATTTTCCCATTAATTATCTATGCATAAAGTAACTCACATATTCATCCATGCACTCACTCATAAATCCAACCATTGACTCATCGTTTTATTTACCCTGCCACACAACTACAAATACAGTCTTGCCGACCAAGAAACATTTTAACGTAAAAAATAGCCAGAACTATTGTTTTTGGTCGATGTGTGCTTTAAGTACCATGTGCAATCTCCCATTGAATCAGTATGCTGCTTACTTGCAGGCCTCCTAACGATTATTATGCACTGAAATAACAATGATTTTTCGTTTTTTTTAACAGGACTATGATTTTCTTTTTGCCTCTGGTGTCTCAAGCATATTTGGCCCAGGAACACGCATTCCAAAAGCTGCTGTCCAAGTAATCGACGATATTGAAAAATGGCTGGATAAAAACAACAATCAATATAGAATCCAGTTCATAAAACATCTCTCAATATTTCACTGATATGTGTAGAATGTAACACCAGGCTTATGATTTCCACGCTGAGGTCAAAGATAGTCCTCTTACCTGATCCATATGCATGTAATGTGTATGTACTTCCTGAGAGAAGTGTTCTTTGACTTGGTCGTCTGAGACTGGAGAACTTTATACTTGTTTATTAATGTAATGAAACATTGTGACAAAATATTCTAAATAAATGTTAAGTGCTTTAAATAAAATGTAAATATTTTTCATTGAATTTTGTTTTATGGATTGATTAATTCCGGCGAAAACACTTGCACAAACTTTTGATTATTAATTAGCATAATTTCTACCCTGCAACATTGTTTCAACCATAATTTTATGTTGTATATCTCCTAATGAAACTGGTACTGCATTGTGGCTGGTCTGGGAACTATTACGAAATTTTGAAATTCAAACGTGCTCCGTGCTCTGGCTGTTTTCTGAGTGTTTCACGCTCACTGACGTATTTTAGGTCTGGTTTCACAACGCAGGAGCCTTTTGTTACCAGTTCTTTAAAATACACATAGAGTGCCATTTGGCATCTCTCAGAAAAAAAGGTATTTCTCACTTCATGCTGTTGGCTAATATGTATATCATTCCGTGATCAAGAAACGGGGAGAACTGGTGTGTCACCTAGGTTGATTTGCATGCTGTTCCTCAAGACTGAAAATGTGGGCATATTGTAATGCTTTCATTTGGGTTTGGGTCAATGTCTGCCGGGGAGGCATATCCATGAGGGCGTTTAATAGTTGAATGAACTTAGGCAGGTGGCTTTGGAACAGAAAGTTGGTTGAGATTAGGTGAGCCCAGCACTTGATTTAGGGAGTAGCAGGAGTTAGGGGAGAGATGAGAATGCAATGCTGATTAGTGCACAGTTGGGCTCTTTAAAGAGTGACGTTTGCATTTTGCGGCTAAACTGAAAGATTGGTAGTAGAAGGGAGAAAATAGGTGTATACCTCCAGAGGTTGCAAATAGTGAAGTTAGCAAAGTTGACTATTTTGTCAAGAGGGGAGGAGAATTGCCCAAGGATGACTAGGGGCGGTAACAGTAATTGAACTTTTTCATAAGACCAAGACTTTGCTGAGAAGACTTAAACAGCCACGCTTTCTGGGGCTGGATGAGAACTGAAAAACAGGCCATGAGATAATGCTGGGCTGTCTTCCCTGGCTCCTCGCCTGAAAGGACGGAGCACAGTGAGCATTGTTTCATCCAGCCATAATACACTCACACACTTGCATAGAAGAAGCCACAATATCTGTCATCAAATTGTACTTTTTTCAGTTGAAAGAAGGCACAGGGTCAATATCAACGCACCTTTATTCCTACCCCAGTGAAAGAGGCGTACTCCGCTGAAGAAGTGTGTGTGTCGAAAATCTACTTCTGGTGAGGTGTCCACTGCGCTTGCATTTTGCAGGTTATAGTACAGCTCTGTGTCTGGCATTGAGCAAAGCAGTATGTTGTCAGACTATGAATTCTCCCTCTCTCCTCCAAACTCCAGAACTTCAAAATCTAAGCCAAAAAGTCCCTCAAATCTTTGGTATTTTCAGTAGGCACCCCCTACCCGCTCCTGATCTGGCAAGACCAGCTAGTTTCATTTTTAATGTATTTATGATCAGATCTGTGAATAGAGGTGGTACCAACACCAGCATCACATGCACCTCTGCCCATGCATTACCATGCGCCAGTCTCACTCAACTTTGTGAAACACTTCCTTTTGCAATTCCAAACTGTAAAGTTCTGAAGCTGGTCATTTCAGGTGGCTGTGTTTCCCTTCAAAGCTTTCATACCATTCTACTTGAAACCTTAAATCAAAAAAGATCACTTAAGTAGTCCCTCTCTGGATGTCCTCCAAAAACGTGCAACTGTCCCATCACTTGGCTTGCTTCATCATCACTTATACCTGTGAGGCACCTCTGGACCACAGTTTCTCTTAACTGAATGCATTGTACCTAGCAAGTTATATAATACAAATGGGTTTTACGTTGCTGTTTTAACTTAAAGCTCTTAGTCTGGCCTAACTGCAAATCACACATTGGAATTATATTGTTTTCTTTTTCATTTTTATATTTTGTATTTTATTCTTTTTTCTCGTATCTCAGGTAACAGGATCATCTATAAAGCAGTTCATTCTTCATAATGTTTTGCCCACATAATTTAAAACCACAAATAAATACATTGGTCAAAAAGGAGTGATTCAAGGTTTGGCCCCTGGGCGCCCAAGACCTGCCAGCACATTATCGGGGAGCAAGCAAAAGTTTGGAATTATTTATTACAGCCTTATAATCAGTGATTGACTTCAACTTAATGTCCCACACTCTTCACTTTCATTGGATGTATGTTGAAATACACAAATTGATGAATAATCGGCATAGTGTTGAGACCTTATTTGACTTTGTTTTTCCTAACATGTTTGTTAATTAAGTAATCTCATGACTTGTGCTGTCTCCAAGTACAACTCCAAATACAAACCATAAGCAGTTGTGGCTCCATTTATCTCTTCCCCCTCCCACGCACATCTCAAAGACACAATTCTTGTTCTGCTTTCATCCATCTTGTTCATTGACTGGATTTTTAGTGTTCCTGTTGAAGTTTTGGTTCTGAAACATTTTGGAATACAGTCTTTCTTCTTTAGTCCAATAAATCTGCACTCAAATGTCTCTTCAATGTCATCTCTTTGATCATGTAGGTGATTGTTTTACTATGCTGTGTTTAGTGAAGTCCTACCTTGATGTGAGCTGCGACCGAACTCCTACAAAGCCGAAACTCGTTTCCGTGACAAGCGCCTAGCTCAAGTAGTAAGGCTTTACTTAGATAAACACATGTAGTACATATCAGGTACCTTCCCTAAACAGAATATAATGAATGGGACAGGTCTAAACTGAGTTAGTTGATAAGCACTTATTAAATGAAATGTCACGAAAAGAAATGAATGATATACGTGATCATAATTAAAGCGACAACAAATTGTTTTTGAAAATCAAAATTTAAGAAATGTGCCAGAAGTAGTTCTCAAAAAATAGGCACAAGGGGGCAGCAGTGAATTTGTTTTTGGCACTGAAAGAAAGCAACGCCCCAAAGAAATTTGTACTACGAAACATGCTTTTGTTTCAGGGTACCTACAGTTAGGACCACATATTCAGATCTGATCTCAGACACTACTTTAGACTCTCCACTACTCCACTTTAGGCGCACAGCCAAAAGTGTCCAGTTCCAGCTGTTCCTCTGAATTTCCATACAATGGCTCCAACTCATTTGTGTTCCGGGTACCTGGTACATTCCCCAGGCACAAGAGAAATGTTCTTCAGAGAGAAGGCAGCACAAATGTCCAGTTTCAACTGATCTTGTTTTTTCCCCCCTGGATAAGTCAGCTTCCATATCTCAGGAGAGAAACTTCTCTTGGGCAAGCAAGAGTCACTTCACTCAACCTCCATGTCATTGAGGGTCTACAAGAGGCTGTATCACTTAGTCCTAGAGTAGTGTTCCAGAACCAGTTGTTCGAGACCTGGCTAGAAACACACTTAGCTCCACGTCCTCTACCCGGCAATAGGAGTGTTTCCAGCAGCAGTAGAAAAGTCATCTTTCTTTTGTAGCACCTAAAGAGTGACCTTAAAGAGTGTTTAAGCAAGGATTTTTAAAAGGCTAAACTAGTCTGTAATTGCAAGAGAAACCCTTAACAAACTAACCCTTGCAGTTAATCTGCCTCATATTTTCTGCTGTGTGATTAATTTCCTTTCCAAAGCTGACCCAGTTTTTACGGGCTGGCTTGACAGCACAGCTGTCGCCAGACATTTATGTGAGAAGGGCTTTGGCTCCATCCACATGTTGGGAACCAGGAGTACATTTATTAATTGGGCAGAAGTTGTGTGCTTCCACGAAAAAGTGTTTTCGATCCACGCAGCTGCGATTTGTTTGTTCATTTATCCAGCTTCCTGAGCTTGAACCTTCAGGAACACACACATGCTATTAAAGTGTTTTAGATGACTAGATCAGTTATGATGTTGTTCTCTGGCAGTAGCCCAGATGGGTGGAGGACAGTCCTTAACCTACATGGATTTTTGGGTCTGGCTTCACAGGGCAATTGTCGCGTGACCATTAAGCCTACATCAATGTTATTCTAAAGTTCTTTGCTTCTGCATCCTTTCCCATGCTATCTATTTGTAATGCTTCACATTACCAAACAACATTCCTTTAAAGACGGCCCTATTGGCATTGCAAAAACCATAACAAAACAAAAATTGACACAAGGTTGGTTGGCTTTACCAATGTGTGTTTAACATGTAAAGTGTCACAGATGTTGCATCTTTTCTCATGTTTATTTGATATACATAACCTTTGATACATCCACGTGTCACTATTAATGTATTTATACTTGGCCAAAATTTCTGTTGAACTAGTTAAAGCGAACACTGGCTATTCAATGCAAGGACTGAATTGGAGCATTTTTATTTAATTGTATTGAATTTATCAAGGCTGTCATCAAAGCTGTGTCTACTAAAAACAACATTGGCAATCGCAATAGATCTCTTCTTTTGTTTTACTATGCTTTTTGTCTATGCTTTTTAGCTCTGGCAAAATAATGAATGGTTATTGACTATGCTGAACACCATTGTGAAAAAATATATATATACCTACTGACGGCCTACACTAGGTAGTTATAGTTAGGACCAAGTTTCTATAGGAAAATCGTTTTTTGAAATTTTCAGAGAAAGTGTGCCTGTGAGTCTTATTGTGCATGGAATGTTTCGGGGCGATACGTGAAGCAGGGGCTGAGAAAAAGGGGGGGATGTCAAAAAAGTGTTTCCCATGTTAATTCCAATAGGGATTTTGAACACGACTATAGCCCGAACCGCTTAACAGAATGAAACCAAATTTGGCAGAAAGCTAGCTCTTGATCCAGAAAGGGTGTTTTTTGTTATTTGGTGTAAATCCGTTCAGTACTTTGAGTTATTACAAGAAAACCAAATGTGTGTATATAGGGACGCGAACCCTCCCGATCTCCTGCAAACACTTTAGCCCCCGAGTGGGCCAGGTCCCGGATGCATGAGTGCATTTCGCAAGAAAAGAAGAGGGCACCCCCCCTTCTAGGGCTCTTTCTAGCCCTGGGGACCACCATCTCCCCGTCTCTTTATTTAAATATTGGAGGGGGGCCATACGGACCCAACTCCATTGCGCTCTTAAATCCCCAGGGACCACCACCTCGCAAGGGCTTTATTTTTTTTTAAAAAGGAGGGGTGCCGCGCATGCCCCTCTCCTGGGACTTTCATATGCCTCGGGGACCACCACCTCCCTGGGGCTAAATTGATAAATATGCCGGAGGGGGCAAGCAGACCCTCCCCGGGGGCCACCACCTCCCTGGTGCCGAATACCATTTTAAAAACTGGAGGGGGCCGCTGGCCATGTACGGTCCCGGGGAACCCCACCTCCCGGGGACAGCCTGTGCATACTAACGAAGGAGCTGTTAATGGCCCTGTGGACCGACGCCTCCTAAGAAGATAGCTGTTGGCTTTTGCTTGTTGGGAAAAAGGAGAGCAAACACTAACTCCGATTCCAGCAAACTTGAGCTGTCAAACTGCTCCTGCTTGCTGGGAGCGGAGTTTTCATCTGTTACCCGGCCCGCTGTCATGTGGGCAGGGAAACCAATGAAAGATTGCTCCTGCACACTGGGAGCTGCATATTCAGCTGCTCCCTGTGTGCTGGAGCAATGCCGGCTCCCCAGGGAGGCAGGAAGCTGGATAGGACCTTGGGGGCATTGAGGCTCCCCGCTGCCCCCATCAAAGCACACTGGGTGCCCTGGGGTGGGGCCAGGCACTGAGGTAGACGTGGCTGGTCCCCCGGGGGATGGGTCCCTGGGGCTGAAATCGGCCCGAGGAGGAGGCCTCCCCCATTGCAGAAAAGTGAAAACGGCAGAAAAGGCAAAACAGAGAGCAGACAAACGAGCAGTGAATGCAAACTGGAGGGCAGAAAAACGAGCTCAAAAGGCAAGACAGAGGGCAGAAAAATAAGCAGGAAAGGCAAAACAGAAGGCATAAAAATAAGCAGAAAAAGGCAAACCTTCGGGTACACAAGCGCTGTACATTACTCCATAACATAACACACACCCAGTGAGACACTTATGCAGCCACTTCCAGACCCACTCACACAAAAAATTGGACACTCACGCAACCACTAAGGCAATCATGCAGTCACTCACACCCACACTCTCAAAGTTACAGGTTACAGTAATTTTAAAAACCTTAGAAATCCACTAAAAACCAAAGGTTACAGGGACGTTATAGTTAGGAAATAACATTAAAAACCATAGAAATGCACACAGAAAAATCCATAGGTTACAGGGACGTTATAGTTAGGAAATAGTATTACAAAAACTCTTAGAAATTCCCTGAAAAGACCAAAGGTTACAAGGACGTTATAGTTAGACTCAGATTTCACTCCTACGTTTTGTACACGTGAAATCTGAGCCTAACTAGAACGTTCCTGTAACCTTTGGTTTTTTCAGTGAGATATATATATATGTGTGTGACTCGTGCTCTAAAGTAACAATAACTTGTGCACCCACCATGCACAGTGTAGTCATCAATGTCATTTCAGATATGTCATGAGTGATGCAATATGGGAGGTAATTCGCTGTGCATGTCGCGGCCGTGAGTTATAGTTACTATAGAGCACATGTTATAGTTACTTGATATAACTATAATTGGTGAATGTTAGTGGTTTTGTTTGTTTAAAATGGTATGTTTTTACTGACATTTTCACCTAACTATAACGCCCCTTTAACCTTTGATTTTTTCAATGAATTTCTAAGGGTTTTTTTATGTAAAGATATTATTACAATTCCTATCTGTAACATCACTTTAACCTTTATTTTTTTTATTGAAATCCGAGATATTATGCATACATTATATTATTATTACATTTGCTTTACAAATACCGTAATAGCCAGGATGACATACTTTACAATTTACAGAAATTTAAACATTCATATGTCATTATTACTTTACATCCGGATTAAACTTTCTTTGCACTTATACATATTTATCCAATTCCTTGCCTATCCTTTCTTTCCATCCATGATAGCAGGGGTTCCCATATATTCATGCCTTTTCTCATAATCTTTAAACCTTTACATTTATACAGAGAGATTTCCTGACGTCCGATATATAATCTATATAGCCATTGATAATATGTGGGGGGCTCACTATCCTTCCATGCGGTAGCGACCAGCAGGCGTGCTACTGCCAATGTTAAAAACACAAAGTCCTTCCCCTCCAGATCTAATTTTGCCCGAATGTCATAACCTAATAGCATCAGAGTTGGGGTGATTTTTATCTTTTTATTCAATACCTGAAACCAGAATTTTTCAATACCCTCTTTTAGCAAACCCAACTTTTCACAAGAATAGAACATGTGTATACTATCTGCCGGGCCCAGCTGGCACCTCGGGCATTCATCCGTCTGTCTCTTTCCCCACCCGAACAGTTTTGCAGGTGTATAATAAAGATTATATAGGGTTTTATATTGTTGGGCTTTAAGATTAGCTGACATAAAAACTTTTATCCTGATCTCTAAAACCATGTCTATATCCACCTCCCCATCCCCGAGCTTGTCAACCCACTTTGATTCAATTTTGGCCATATCATCTGGTATCATCCTCAATAACTCTTGATAAAGATCCTTACTTTTACTTTCTAAGTTTTTCATAGTCTTTAGTAGAGGAATCGGCTCCATTCTAATAAGACCTTTGGGAAGCCCTTTTATACGGTTCTGTATTTGCAAGTACTTAAAGCATGAGTTCCCATGTATACCAAACTCTTGAACAAGTTCTAAAAAACCTTTCTTTCTTTATTAGAATATAAATCTGCCAGTGACACGATCCCCACTTGCTCCCACTTCTTGGCCATAACATCATAAAATGCTGATGTCAAAAAATCAGAGTGCCAAAGTGATGTATACTTACTGTATCTACTAATTTGGCAGATTTTTTCCACTTTTTCCAGATCTTCAGCGCACTCTCAATACATTTATATCGAGGTTTGTTATAATATTTTGGATCACTTTGTCGTTGAAATAGTCCCTCAGCAGCATCCCCAATGGCAAGCTGATAAATAGTAGGTATTCTCGACCGTCCCACCTCTCCATTTTGAGAAAAGTAAAGGATTCCAAATTGTTGTAAGGCAGTAGCCCAGTAATATAGCTGTATATTGGGGGCTCCCCAACCACCCCGTTCCTTTGGTAGAGTCAGATATTTGTAAGCACGCCGTACCTTTTGGTAACCCCAAATGAATTTAGAGAACATACCTTCAATTTTATGTATTTTACTGACAGCTAATTCCAGCGGTATCGCCCGGACTAAATATAAAATCTTGGGAAATGCCTTCATTTTAATTACATTGATTCTGCCGATTAATGTAAGATGCAGATTATCCATTCGTCTAAGCTCTCTATTTATTATTTCCAACACTGGGTCAATATTAACCGCCCAGAGACTATTTATTTCTGCTGTTATTTTAACTCCTAAATACGTGGCGATCTCGGTTACCCGAGAGTCTTGTAGCAGACATTGGGAGGAGCATACTATTTGTGTCTTAGTTTTATTTAAGAGATATCCGGATTTCTCCCCAAATTTTTCTGCCATATTTTCTATCTCTTTGATAGCCTCTCGAGGTTCTGCTGTAACTATCGCAATATCATCTGCGTATGCGAGGATTTTCGTCTCATAGCCATGTGTTATAACCGGTTTAATTAGTTGGTTATTCAGAACACGAGTAATGAAAGGATCCAAATAAAATGCAAATAAAATAGGAGAGCAGGGACAGCTTTGGCGTGTGCCTCTGGCGATCTCCACCCTCCTGGAGGTGTGCCCCATTATTTGAATCTGTGCATAAGGTTTGTAATACATAGCCTGAAGAGCCCTCATAATTCCGGGCCGAAATCCTCGGTCTAACAGGTTCCCCCATAGATATTGCCAGGCCACCCGGTCAAAAGCCTTTTCTGCGTCCAGGAGGACCACAGCCACCTCCCTATCCTCCACCTCTGCGATATCCAATATTGAGATAACACGTCTTGTATGGTCTGTGGTCCCCCTGCCCGGAACAAAGCCATGTTGCCAGGGTGATATAAGTGCAACTATGGTCTTTTTCAGTCGGGTGGCCATTATTTTGGAGTAAACTTTCGCATCCGCCTTCATGAGCGAAATTGGGCGGTACGAAGACGGCACTTCTGATGATTTACCTTTCTTAAGAAAGACAACCACATCCGTACCCTGCCACGACACGGGTGGAATCCCTCTATATTGTATACCTTTAAACAGATCTTGCATAATAAGGAGTATTTGGGATGATAACATTTTATAAATTTCCACCGGAATTTTATCCGGGCCTGCAGCTTTCCCCGGAGAGAGGGACCCCAGTGCTTCCTGCACTTCTTCTATGGTTATTTCCTGTTCTAGTTCCAGGGCTGCTTCCCTGTCCAACCTTGGTAACATAAGGTTCTGATCTTCTATATCTACATGTTCTTCCAAGAGTTCATCCGGTTAATACAACCTGCTATAGAATTCTTCAAATACCTCTGTAATTATAATCCTGTGGGCCAGATACTAAGCGGTTATTTTTATCCCTAATTTTTAAAATATTATTCTTGACACTTTTCTGCCTGGTTCTTAGAGCCAAAAGCCGCCCAGTGGCCTCCCCATATTCATATAATTCACCCTGGTAAGCTTGAAACATTTGAGCCACTTTCTCCTGAAAGTATGAATTTATTTCCGATTTGGCTAAAGCTAGTTTGGTCATTTGCTCGCCCAATAAACTATCGGAACCCCTTTATTTATTATTTGAACATGTTCTGCCTCTAATTCAGCCAATTTACTAATTAGTTGGTCAAACTGTGCCTTTCGCTGCTTCCGAGATCGAGCTACAAACCCAATTATTTCACCTCTCAAGGCAGCCTTAAAAGTATCCCATACCACCTCACGGGAGGCACTATATCTGTTGCAGTCAAAGAATTCCTGAGCCCATTGCTTGATGTATATACAGAATTCTTCATCAGTCAATAGTTTTTTATCAAATGTCCATGAGGTTTGCTGGATGGTAGCCAGCGCCCCCTTTATTTCCAAAACCAGAGGGTTATGATCAGAATATAGTTGAGGCAGTTTTATGATCTCTAGGTTGCCCATCAGTAGATAAGAGACAAAAAAGTAATCCAATCGCACAAATTTCCTATGCGGATGGGAAAAATATGTGAATCCGGGGTCTTTTCGTTGTTTTTCTGCCCAAACATCACACAGGCCATGACTATTTTTGAATGCCCTGATTGCCCTATATACTTTCGGCTTCCTCCCTACATAGATCTGTTTTCGGGTATTAGCCACATCTAGATGTATATTAAAATCACCGCTCACTATCAATCGTTGGGGCCAATTAGCTAATTCTATTTCCAATTCGTCCCAAATACTCGCATCATCTAAATTAGATCCATAGACATTCACCACCGTCAGCCCCGTTGATAGTTCTACTATAGCCCAACGCCCCCACTTATCTGCTGCTGAGCGTACAACCAACCCATTACGTTGCCTGGTATATATAGCAACCCCTCTTATCGTGGTAGTTTGAGAGGAACACGTCGCTAAGCAGTAACCCCTAATCTCAAGAAAAGCTTTATTGCACCATGGAATATGTGTTTCTTGTAAACATATCACGTCTGGATTCAGTGTTCTGAGTATCTCATATCCTTTCTCGCTTTTTTTGTCATTTAGACCACCAACATTAGATGAACATAACCTGTATTTATCCATAGTTTCCAGCAATTTTCCCCTTGCCTGGCCATTGCTGATCTAACAACTCATTTCTGTTTTTCCCATTATAAGTATATACCTCTGATTTCCTTTTTTTTTTTTTTTGCTTATCCCCCTCTTTAATCCCCCCTCAGCTTGCCCTCCCCCCGAACCCTCCACTCCCCACAACACCCTTCCAAACCCCCACCTACACCCATGCCCAGCACCACCCCCCCACCCAACCCTGTACCCCCCTCCACCGCCCACCCACCCATCTCCCACTAGACAGGCAAAAGGGCCGATGTACCTTACGATGGGGAGAGACTTGCGCCTCTGTGCCCCCCTTCTTCTTGAACCTAGTAATACTATCATTTTTTTTTTGCCATATGTCTATCTACTCAACATCATGGCCCGTGATCTCTCGCGATCTAATTTTCTAGCTTCTCAGATAGAATCTAAACATTCTTTAGCTTGTACTTCAGAAATTAAAAAGCGCTTCTGGCCTTTATTAACTACTTTTAGTGTAGCTGGGTTTAGTAAAAAAGCCTGTGCGCCCTTATTCTGGAAAGGAGTTATAAGCTGGTGCAGCTGCCATCTTTTTTCGACGGTATGATGACAGAAGTCAGGTCTTACAAAAAACTGCAACCCTTTACCCTGCCATTTCCTATCCGGTCGAGCCAAATCATACAGGGCCTGGTGTGCTAAAAAGTTGTTTAAACAGATCAAAATCGCCCTTGGCCTAGTCTCTGTTTGTCCTCTTTTAGCAGACAGCTGTTTAAACGGGAACCTATGAGCCCTCTGGATCTCGATAGACCAGTTCCACATTGTTAAGTCAGGGAAAGCTTCAGTGAATAGATCAATCACAAATTTGCGGACATCTGAACCCTCTATACCTTCAGGTATACCCAATATCCTGAGGTTATTTCGACGTAATCGATTCTCTAGGTCGACCAGTTTCATCTGAGTATCGTCTCTGTGAGAAGACACAGCTTGTAAGGTGTTTTTTTGTGCTGCCATTTAATCTTCTAAAACCGATATTCACCCCTCCGCCTCGTTCATTCTGTCGGTAAATTCGTTGCAGGTTTTTGCTATCCTTCTGACGGTATTTTGGAGCTTCCGACAAGCTGTGTGTGTCTTAAGATTTTCCGTGCGGGTTTCAAGTCTATGATCTACTATGGATTGATAAATTGCGGCCAAATATATTTCTTCTGGATTGCCACCAACAGCGCCCATAGATTGATCCTCCGCTTCTTTGCCAGGAGAGGTGGTTTCAGGCGACAGAGAGATCTCCCACATCAGACTGTTAGTTGTCACAGGGTGGGGCGCTTTCTCCTTGTCGCTTCGTTATGCACCATAGTAATATCCAAACTTGTTTCGTCCACGTTTGAAGTATTAGATTCACTCCACCGACTGATTACTGACCCCTCCAGAGATCCAGATCTTGGCCCCTCATCTTGCTCGTCCTCTGATGCATCCGAGGGTTCTGAAAGCGAGTAAAATTTCTCTCCCGAGTCGCTCTCTCTACTAGCCTCTCTGCTAGCCTTTGCTGCACTTCCTAAATCCTCCCCTTCCTTCGTACCATGTTCCGTTGAGAAATCCATTATAGAAACATCTTGAGCACATTCTGGTTCTATGACTATTTCACCTCGCCTTGCCTCTAATGTGTTCTGTTGTGGCACAGGGGCAGCCAGACCCGGAGTCAGACCTTTTTCCTTGTCAGATTGTGCATTGTCTTTTTGGCTCCCCTCTTCATCCAAAGGGTTTAAGTGTATTAAGATATTAGCGGGCATGGTCATGTTATCAGTGACTCCTGCTTCAGCCCCCGCTTGCACCATTTTTTCTTTAGCACCGTTAATATTCCCTACTTTTTCCTTTTTTAATATTGCAAACATTTGAGGAACTTTTTTTTTTCTTAGAGTCCATCGTGTATTCGCCCCCCTGCGTAGGGCTGTCCAAATCACCTACTGCACCCTCCAGAGCCACTTTCATGCTGCTTCCTGTTTTCAGTGTAGCCGCTGCTCTGCTCCCAGCCTGGAGCTCCGACAATCCCCGACTCTTACCACCGCGGGCTGATTTTGGGGGCATGGTAACGCAGATTACAATCGTGCAATTTAATTAAAAAGAGTAGAAATTTCACCTTTTATTTTATTTGTAACAAGTCACCAAAATAAATGCTTGAGTTGCCAGATCGATCACCAGAGCGTGAATCCTTAAAAGACCGCTGTAAATTATATTACCGTGTCTCTCCCTTATATATCAACCGCCTTCAGCTACAGCACAGTGGCGTTCTCTGCCGCCGATGCAGGCCCCCATTAAGCGATACGCTTACCGGCAGAACGCCTCTGGGGATTCCAGAGATATCCAGCGTTCAGTATACTTTCCAGTGTGTAGCCTTCTCCTGTCAATAGCGGCTTCCGCAAGCTGCTCGCTCCGTACACAACACTCCGCTTCCTGCAGCCGCGAGAGCCACAGCCACACTTTGCTGACAGTGCGTCGTGCCTCCCAGTGCCAGGTACGCCTACCGGCTGGTCTCCCAAACCTCCGGCTGCGCAGGTGAGCGGTTAGTCGGGTAGGTTGATCTCGGAGCTATCGCTGCCGCGGGTTGCCGCGGATTGCTAAAATTTTTACTTTCTACTGTTATTACCGCTTTGCAAAGTGTTAGCTTTTTCGCGCAGTCAATTTCTCTTAGCCTCAATTGACATCACATCGCATCTCATCTCCAGGGCATTTTCCCAGCATTTTTCCAGCAGAGTTTGTTGAAGAAGGGGAACACGTTGAGGAGCTCATCGCTCACACGTCCGGCCCGCGGACGCCATCTTTGCCCCTATCTATGTCATTCTCTGAATGGTCGTTTTCCAGATAGGTTGCGACCAGTTACCTTTATTTTTTTTCCAGTGAATTTCTGTGTTTGTTTTAAGGTAAAGTAATATGTCTATGTCCATCGCCATGACCAGTGTGCCAAGTCCTGCACCCAACCCCTGGCTTGTGCCCTTCCCCCGCAGTGCACAGCCTTCACCGTGATGTCCATCACAATGCTGAGCATGTGGTTGGGTGCAGGGCTTGGCCACAGGCATGCCCTAACCCATGTACTTTGGACGTGTGTGCCATTGGGCACAGCACAGGACATGCTTTCAACCGCCACCGGTGTGCACGATTGACTGTGATGTTACAATATAAAGGTGTAATTTTAGGGAAGGCAGATCTACTGACTTTGTCAAAAGGTCAGAACACCAAAATATAAAAAGTGGACCATTTGGCTTTATCAAAGGGTCAGCAATAACCATAATCAAATGTATATTTTACAAATTCACACATTGCAATGTTTAAAATAAGTGACTGTAATAATGTGTTTAAAAAGAAAACAACAACATGTCTTTGAATCTTTCTTTTAACATTTTTCAGGCCACAAAGTGCAGCCATAGAACCAACACAAGAGTTCCCCACACTCCAGCTAAAGAGCATACAGCGTGGAGTGCTTATATAGAGTAAGGATTCCTAGGGCATTTAAATCAATGGCCCAGGACAATTACTGTGTTTTTTTTAAATGTTGCTGTGGGGCCGCCCCCAGAAGCTCCCTACAACATTAAGAACAAATGCTTTGTGTGGTTCCCCTTCTAGGGGCACCACCATGGTCCAAAAATATAAGCAAAAAGCCCTCGCTGGGCATTATGGAGTGCTTATTGACTGAAGCAGTGAATAATAAATGAGTGACTCCTTCTGCTAATTTATTATTCCGTATATTTTTTTGCTTTGTTGGGTGTCCCGATGCCCACCCCAAGAACTACCACCTTTTTTTAATGTTAGGTTGTTACCCACATTTTAAATGTTTTTATAAGTGGGTGCCCCAGTGAAACCACATGTAGCAAGTTGTTGGGGATTGTGGGGGAGCTCCAGAGCCACCGCAACCCCTGCCGGCCTCCCAGTCAGCACCCAATGAGGTTCTGGCAGGAACCGGCTCTCTGACTTTGCTCCCTCCTGGGCAGGAGCATTATTTTTCTCTGTTCCTTGCAAAGTCGTGTTTCCTGCCCGGTGGAGTGCAGCCAGGTTACATTTGGTGGCCTCAATTGTGCAATTTGGTTTGCATCGAACAACTGCACTTTTTCTCTTCAGGACTGCTCAGGTTGAATGCCTCAAACCAAGGTACTCGCTTCTAGAAGACTGTTCAGTCAAGGTGAATCTGCATCATTTGTTTGGTAGGAGATAGGTGGTCCCTTCTTCCTGGTTCCTAGTTGGTGTGAGCCTAAATAATTAGTCTGGAATTTGTCACTTTCCTTTCTGAAGTCCAGGCTATCTTTACTATTTCCTATCTTTGCTAGGAGGGAATTCATAATTTTGCAGCTTGCATGGAGAAGGAGGTTCCACCAGTTGGTTCTGGTAAAGGTGCTAGGCTTGAGTGGAGTGTTCTGTTCTGTGAAAATGTTTGGAATTCTGGATGCTCAAACTTTGACTGGTCCCCTGAGCAATGCAAACTGTCTTGAAAGCGGAGCCTCTGGCTATTGGAAGTCAGTGAAGAGCACTGGTATTATGCGTTCCCTTAGGTAAATGTTTTGGACCTGCCATATCTGCCAAATTGTGAATTCTTTTCATCTTTCAGAGAAGAGCATGAAGTGAAAGACCATTTGTGAAGTCTAGTCAAGAGATGACAAGTGTGACAATGCCCTGCAACATGTAATTGTAGCATAAATTAGTGAAGTTGTGTCAAAAAGGTTGCATGTTTATAAGGCACTGCATGTGATTTGGTTCACTTGAGGGATAATGGAAGGGCTGCAGTTCATGATGACTTCCAGATTTCTTACTTCATCTCCTGTCGTTGGCAGGGGTTGAGTTCATAGCGCCAATGGATTTAGTGCGGTAGTTCTTCACTTTGTTGCAGGTTACGATCTCGCTTTTGGCAGAATTAATTTTTTAAGTTGTTACTGAGCATCCAATGGCCCGGAGGCAGTGATCAAGTCCTGTTGAATCTAGCTTTTTCGGGCTTTAGAGTGTTTGAATGATCTGTGTCATGATCATTGTTGTAGCAGATTTTGCAAGACTTGTAGATGTCCAATAGCGGCTGATGTAAAGGTTGAAAAGCAGTGTGCGATAATTCAGCATTCTGGTTTGCCAGCATCAGCGGTGAATGGAGCCAAGAGGTATAGGGGCATCAAGAAGGCGACC
This sequence comes from Calotriton arnoldi, assembly GCA_963921515.1. NCBI lineage: Eukaryota > Metazoa > Chordata > Amphibia > Caudata > Salamandridae > Calotriton > Calotriton arnoldi. The sequence continues at coordinate 87,592 of CAWUFW010011534.1, read as the reverse complement.
GACCCATAGCTAATATAGGGAGGGCACTCTTTCTAAGAAGATACCTGGAAATACACCGCTCACTGGTCTCAGTAGTAGGTTCTTGTTGGTGGCACATACATCCTTTAGTAGTAGCACAGTCACTCCATTTCTGTCCACTGTCATTTTCAGATAAGTCCCAGATGGACATCCAGGTGAATTCAGTATCACTGCCAGGACATAGTCCATTTGATAGTCACATAGTAGGATGAAAGTTTCATGAAATCAGAGAAGTTGCATCAGGGTTGGCCCTTTTAGTTGGGAATTCTTTTACCTTTTCACACCATTCCATGTGCATCAAATCATAATTTTCACATGGTGGTGTGCATTCAACTCACTGACACGTGTTCTTTGCATTTACTAAAAAAATGTTCTTTCAGAGATTAACCCACTTTAAAATTCTTTTTTGATACAAACGTTACTTCTCTCACTCAACACTAATTTTGGGTGAAATGCATATCCTTATCATTGAATGCCGGGTCACCATTTCATTTAATCATAATTTTTGGTCTCCTATGGTAAATTAGTGTATTCATTTGACCTCATTTTTCAGAAATTCGGATGAATTACTCCCCTGATGAAGAACACATGTTCGAATTGCATTGGGTCTTATTGACATCATGGAATGTGAAATAAGGAATGATCAACATACATTGTACAAGCTTGCATTCTCAATTATAAAATAAAGTCGCTTTTATACAATATAAACTTGTGACAACAAATTTTGTCCAAATGTTGTTAGACTTTGACAAAACTCAAAGACAATGTATCAAATTGCAAATCTTGTCACTAACAGTGCACAGGGGGACTGCATGCAATCTGATTAGGCGCAGCAAGTTAGTATTTGTTGTTCTAAGTGTCGTTAGACAGAGGACACACCCTAGTTGCACACTGCTAATAGATCTACATTTGGAATAAAAGACTACTGCAGCTGAACTATACTAGTGGTCGATAAAACGGATCAAAAGTTACTAAAAAGTGTGGCTTGTGTTGCTGCGAGGTGGAGGGCCCTTTGCAAAGGTTGACTGGTCACCTTTGTCACGGCTGCATTTGTATGTTACACTGGTACTGAGGCAAAATCTTTGCAGAGACTGTTACTATGTGTAAAAATTTACAAAATAAAGTATCAGAAATGTACCACATTACACTGCAGTCTTTTTTTCTTTGCCGCATAAATTAGTCAACACTGCAACATCATTTTGTCCTCTATTGCTGCATAATTCCAGTGGCCCAAATTCAGGCAGCACATCTTAAAAGTGCTAGTGCATGAAGCAGCGAGACCGTGAAATTTGCAAACTTAGTTTGGTGTGCGTGCAAATCCAGCATTGCCGATCCATGGTGAGTTGCACTACTCCTGCTGAAACAATGCCAATGGAGGTACCAATGGGTAAGCGGACTGGCCTCAAGGGGCCTGTGACCTCAGTGACAGAGTCACTTTTGCTCTAGGTTGTGCTGCTTCTTAGGCCTGCTTGCAAGATTAGAGGTGAACTTTAGTATAGCTTGTGGTGGATAGGCCTTCAAGGTTAACCTACACTTGCCACCGCTAGGGTCCACCTGCTGGTGCTAAGACACCAGGGCTTCTAAGGTCTAGCGGGACCTTCTAAGGTCTAGCATGGGAATGTGCTCCCTCAGGAGAGTGGTCTGGTGGACTGGTCATGAAGGGTGAGCCTGATTTCCCAGTTCCAAATTCGGCAGCTCTGGCCATAGTGCCACATCCTCTCCCTCACTGAACACCATACTGTCCCACTGAGAGAAACTCTCACTGTCTTCAGCTACAACCCAATTGTGCCCCGCTACAAACACCTGGACGCAACTCAATTTATGCACTAGACAAGAGTAATATTCTGCCTAAATAAAAAAAGGAACATCCTGGAAAAAGCAAAGGACATGACTACAGGGCCAGGAAGGGACCTGTTTCAATGTCCATTGCTTATATCCGTACAAACCGTAAGCAGTATGGTTTAAAAAGACCACATACCTGATCACAGAGCCAGTGCATATTTTATAAACTAAAATAAGGAAAACGACTGATAGGGATCACATTAAACATTTTCCACTCCACGCATCAACCAGCTATTGCAGTACATCCAAGAATGGTGCACGTCCCCACCCGGGGAAAACAATGCTGTTCAAAGAAAGATGAGAAAACGAAAGTAGCGTTTCACTGGCAAACTCTGTAAAGTGACGCTAATGTGATTGGGTGTGAATAAAATCAATCTGGCCACTTTGCAACCACTCTGTCTTGCTTTATTAAGTTATTTATTTTTCGTATTTTGAAATTTGTTTTTCTCTTCGTCCTGAAGCTGCACTTTGGAATCGAAAAATGTCAGGAAAAGGGGGGACATTTCCATCAAAAGTGTTAATTTCTTTTTTGGATCCCTTTCACAGGTTAATGAATAAAGAAAAGGAGAGGAAAGCGAGGGTAAGTACCATTTCTTGAAGTCACAGTTTTCAGCAATTGAGGAGTAGCGTGACACAGACTGAAAGAGAGAGCATAAGAGGAAGAAAAAAAGTAGGGGAACTTATTCTATTAAATTGAAAAAGTAGGGGCACACCCACTTTGACCACTAATCATACCTTAATAAAACTGCTGGGCAACTACGGGCTCTCACATTCAATAGAAGCAGAAAAGCAGGGTTGGCCAACCAGCCCTTGCCTTGACACTCCTCACCCCTCCTCTTTCAAACTTCACAGCATTCTGAGTCCGCGCCAGAGGAGGCAATGTTTCAAAGCAAAAAAAACAAGCATTTGCAATGCAATAGGTCTCGCAGTACTGAAAGTTTGAACTATTGGCGCTGCAAATAATAATGCTTGTTAGATTTGTTTTTTGTTAAAAAATATCCCAGCAGGAGCATAAGTAAGGGTGCAGTACATTATGTGGCTAATAGAGGCCACTTTACCCCTCCACAGGAACACCTAGTAACAGCCTGTAGTACTGCACCCTTTTCTTTCTTCGTGAATTTTATTACTTATGCTACTGCTGGGATATTTAAAAAAACTAACAAACATCATTTGCAACGCCAATAGCTTTAACTTTCAGTAATGTGAAACCGATTGCATTGCAAATGCTTGTCTTAATTATGATGCTAGGGGGCCTTATTATTACATAAAGACATTCATTGTAGTAACAAAAATAACTTTAGGAACATTTTTTTCTAAAGTAGCGAACAACAGATGGGTGAATGTTAAAATGGGGAGAGGCACAGTGAAAATGGGTGTCACACAGCCTTCTCTGCCCTGCAGGGATCCAGCAGCTACAGAAACCAGCAGCTGGCGATAAACCGGTACTCCAGCGCGGCCCAGACTAAGAGATAGATGTGCCCCGAGGCCACTGTAGAGTGGTTACCAGCGCTTTAGAACAACCCAGCATAAAACAATTTAAACTAAAAGGGAGTGGGAGATGAGTGGTTGAATTGGTGCCCTCTGTAAAGCAGTACTTATCTTCTGAAAAAACAGGATTAAGGTATAGAAAACCCAGTAAGATAGTAACAGGTGCAGTCAGAGCAATAGACAAAATATGTCAACAGTCAGGGAAACAAGTATACAGTAACAAGAATGACTTTCTTTAAAATTAGTACATGATGCGTGTAGCCCTTAAATTCTGTATATTATTTTTATAAAGTGATGGCGGTACCTGGGACGGCTTCAATGCGCAGCTGGGTCTACCCACAAATCACTGAATTTTGCAGTTTGTTACTTTGCTCCTCCACTCAGTCAGAGTCCCGGTGAGAGGCTCAGTTCAACGCTTGAGAGCATACTTGCCATGATTGTCCACAGCACATCAGAAATCAGTGACTCACCATGATTGTCCACAGCACATCAGAAATCAGTGGAGCAGCAGAGCAAAGTAACGGGTTCCTTCAGAAACGTGGAGACCCCCCGTCTGCAGTCCGGAGATAGAGAGTAAAAAAGAAAGGCTTGTGGCCGACATGACTATCAAGAGCGGCGTGCTGCGCTGCATAAAAAATATAATTTAAAAAAAAGGATTTGGGTGAGCAACGCTTTAAGAAAGTTGGGTGGCCGCCGTTATTCAAGCTCAAGCTCCGCATGCCAGTCTGCTTTAGAATGTTTGGCGTGCCGCGCATAAGAAAACTAAAAAATGGAGCGGGTGCCATTGTTAAAAGTGAATCGCAGCGTGATGCGCTGCTTTGCTCGGAGATAGTAAGGAAAAAAAAAAGTTGTGCACCTGCCATAAAGATCGAGCTTGGCGTGCTGCGCTGCATAAAAAAAATATAATATTTTATAAAAGGATTTGGACGAGCCACTCTTTAAAAAAGTTGCATGGCTACCATTATTCAAGCTCAAATGCAGTGTGCTTCAAAACGTTTGGCGAGCCGCGAATAAGAAAACAAAGACAAGTCGCGGCCGCCTTTGTTAAAGGTGAAGCGCGGCATGACCTCCCGCTTTGCTCGGATGAAGTAACTAGCAAAGTAGTGCTCACAAACAGTTAATAACAGATCCTGAGTAACAACACATGTAACCGGGGCAGTCCTTATGGAATGGTACAACAGGAGAAAAGGTGGTACTAATGAGGGACTAGAAAAGAGATTAACCAAAGAAACAAAAGCATTTGGAAAAGACAGTCAAAGGGGCCAATTAAAAACATGGGTGGAACATGGGCAGAGCTTAATGCTGATTATCCTGAATAGAGAATGTCTCAAAGAGACCGCGCAAATTCTGCCTAGGCGAGACCTAAAATGATGATGACTGGCCTAACATCATTGATCCATCCATTCTCTCTGGGGGCAGGCCAGCTACATGAACCACGGCCGTCATAAGTAGCACGTTTGCCCTATGAATGATTGACAGCCCTGATTTGAAACCATGGGCTTTGTAGGCCCTAAGGAGTCTGCATGAAATTGCAGAGCGTATGCGGCTGCCACCAATACTACAACTATTGGGTACACAAGTGCAAATGTCGCCCAAATTTACACAACCCTCCAGGGGTGTTTTTTTTCTGCACAAATGGGAAAAATGTTGCCTATTTGTGCGGGAAACAGCCCAATCTGGCAACCATGTGGCAACGTCTACTTCACATCAACGCCAGTATGCTGCTTAAGTAGGGAATTGGAGTATGGGGCTCGAGAGACTACAATGCCAACCATGACAAAATGGCGGTCGCAGTTGTCTCAGGGAATGTCAAGTTTGTTCCCTCCGCTCAAACGGCAAAGCCGGGGCAGACCGGGAAACAAATGAAAGTATAATGTGCAATCAAATGATATTAACTGTTACTCAGCAGCAAGCGAGCAATACAGCACATGGATGAAAAGTGGAATATGCAAAGCACAATTTTAAAATGAGCTAAAATGATTCAAAGAATCTCAGCAATGTGGGGTTAAAGTTAAAAATACTTAAACTGCGGCAAGAGAGTAAACTGTATAATGAGCTGCACGTCCCCATAAGGATGCTGCTTAAGTAGGGGATCGGAGTACGAGGCTCGAGAGACTAGACTGCCAACCGTGACAAAATGACTCCTGGTCAGGAGTTGGAGGTCCTCCTCCACCCACAGGCTCCCATGCGCTTCATTCCTGGTGGTCTAGTGGTAGAGCGTCACTGCTCTGCTGCTGGACAGCCCTTCTGTCTCTCTTTTTTCTGCTTTTCTGCCCTTTTGATTTCTGCTGCTGCCTTTTTGTCTGCCTTTAGCCTTTTTCCTTGTCCCTTTCTGCACTTTTCCTCATGCTTTGCCACCCTTGCCGCTGTGCCCCCCGCTGCTCGCCCCACAGTGACCCTTTCCCGATCCCAACGTTTCCTACGTTTCCCGCCTCCCAGCTGTCCAGCCCCCCCTGCACACTATTTAATGATGGCCACTGCGGGGTGAAGGTGCAGTCCATTGAGCTTTCAAGTGGAATGCTCCCTTCACTGCACAGCTCTGCCTGGTAGCTGCTGCTGCCCCCGTTGTTGCTGCTGACCCCCTGGTCAGAAGTTTGAGGCCCTCCTCCACCCACAGGCTCCCACCTGCGCCTCAACCCTGGTGGTCTAGTAGTAGAGCGTCACTGCTCTGATTCTAGACTGCCCTTCTGTCTCTTTTTTTTGCTTTTTTCTGCCCTTTTGCCTTTCTTCTGCTGCTTGTTTTTTTTTATCTGCCGTTAGTCTTTTTCCTTGTCCCTTTCTGCACTTTTCCTCCTGCTTCGCTGCCCTTGCCGCTGCGATCCCCCGTGGCCCCATCCCCCTCCAATGACCCTTTCCCGCTCCCTCCGTTTCCCTCCTCCCAGCCGTCCAGTCCCTCCCCCCCCCCACACACTACTTAATGGCGGCCGATGCGCCTGGACCGCTGCCAGCACCATGGACCCTAGTTCTCAGACCCTCCACTGATATGATGCCAGCACCCTCCTCGCCCTCAACACAGGATGCCATACTGCTTGCCACCTCGCCTCACCGAAGGACACCCAAGGACCCTTCTGCCAGAACTGCAGCTACACCCTCACCCACACCAACACACCAGCTTCTCTCCCCCCAACACGTGTTTCCTCCACAAACATGCCACGGAAATCAGGGACTTCTTCTACGCCACCTCTCCAGACATCGCCTTCTTCTCAGAAACCTGGACCAACCCCTGGTCTGGACATTGCCACCGCCATCAACGATGGCTACAAAATTACCCGCAAGGACCACGCCAACCGACCAGGAGGAGGCATCGCAATCGTCCACAAGAACACCCTCCGCCTGACCACTCACTCGAACGACCCAATGACAACCATGAAAAACCTCAATTTCCAGATCCAGATGAACCTCAACCCCACCCTCTGCGTCACCCTCGTCTACAGGCCTCCCTGCCCCTGCCCTTCACCGAAGCCATCATAGACCTCATCACATCCCAGGCTCTCGCATCCACCGATTACATCCGACTCGGCGACCTGAACTTCCACCTTGCCAACCCCAGTGACCAGAACACCGCATCTCTTCTGGAGAACCTCGCCAACATCAGACTCAAGTAACTAGTCCCTGCTCCGACCCACGCAGCCGGACACACACTCAACCCGGTCTTCTCTGCCAGCGGGAACATCACCTTCAGCTACGCTGCCGAATTCCTTCTTCACCGAATGATCTCCAACTGCGCTGACACTCTGGCACCCTTCAAGAAGGCACCTAGCAAGCAACACTCCAAGAAAGCCCACTGGTTCACTCCCGCCGTCCACGAGTCCAGGCGCACCTGCAGACTACTTGAGAAGAGGTGGAGGAGCAACAAAACCCCGGAACCCACGCAACCTTCAAAACTGCCATCAACGCACACCACCTCCTCCTCAAAATCACAAAGAAAATGGCCCTCCAAGACAGAATCAATGCCAATGCACACATCAGCACAGAGCTCTTCACCATTGTCACAGAGTTTGCCAGGCCCAACAGCAAGACCACAAACGTCCCATGCTTCCTAGACTTCTGCAACAAACCTGCCACCTTCTTCCACCACAAGATCAGGCAAATCTACGACAGCTTCGACACCCAAGACCCTGCCACAATGTCAGTCACCATGGCACGCAATCACGCCACATCCCAACAGATCCCGCTCAACTGAACTCCGCTCACCACAGACCCACTCAAGACCATGAAGAGCATCCACTCGGGAGCCCCATCGGATCCCTGCTCTTATCACATCTTCCATAGAGCAGCCACCTCCTTCGCCCCAGAGCTTCACCGCACCATCAACTGCTCCATCGAAACTGCAACCTTCTCTGACAACTGGGAACACGCTGAGATCAACCCCCTGCTGAAGGAGCCACCCACCAACCCGACAGACCTCAAGAACTTCAGACCCATTTCCCTCCTCCCCTTCCCAGCCGAGATCATCAAGAAGGCCATCAATGTCCAACTCTCCAAGTTCATCGAAGAGAACCACACCCTGGACATCTCTCAATCCGGTGTCTGAGGTAACCACAGGACCGAGACCGCACTCCTCACTGCCACCGACGACATCCGCTCCCTCCTCAACCATGGCGAAACTGCAGCCCTCATCCTACTGGACCTCTCGGCCGCCTTCGATACTGTCTCCCACCGCACCCTAATCACGAGCTTCCACGTCGCTGGCATCCGCAACAAGGCCTTGGACTGGATCCACTCCTTTGTTACCAACCAAACACAGCGAGTCAGACTACCGCCGTTCCTCTCAGAACCTACAGAGATCAGCTGCGGAGTGCCCCAGGGCTCCTCCCTGAGCGACACCCTCTTCAATGTGTACATGGCCCGCCCCTTATGGCCATCGTCTGAAACCACAAATTCAACATCGTCTCCTACGCCGACTACACTGACCTGATCCTCTCCCTCACCAACAAACCCACAGCCGCCAGAATTAACTTTCACCGCGGGATGAAGGCCATTGCCACCTGGATGAAAGACAGCTGCCTCAAGCTCAACTTGGACAGCACTGAAGTACTCATCCTGGGACCCGCCCCTCAGCCTGGTATGACTCCTGGTGGCCCGCTGCACTGGGAACCCCTCCCACCCCTACGGACCACGCACATAACCTCGGCATCATACTGGACTCCTCGCTCACAATGAACCGCCAGATCAACTCCGTATCCTCATCCTGCTTCCACACTCTCCACCTGCTTCGAAAGACATTCAGATGGATCCCCACAGAATCCAGAAAAACGGTCACCCATACACTCATCACCAGCAGACTTGACCGCGGCAACGCACTCTACGCCGGCATCACCCAGAAACAGCTCAGGAAACTACAGAACGTTCAAAACGCCGCAGCCAGACTGGTCCTCGACATCCCCCGCTGCAGCTACATCACAAAACACCTTCGGCAACTCAGCTGGCTCCCAGTATACAAGAGAATCACCTCAAGCTCCTCACACATGCCTACAAAGCTCTCCATGACATAGAACCAGCATGCCTGAACCTCTGCCTCTCATTCCACATACCCGTCAGACAGCTTCGCTCCGGCCAACTTGCCCTGGCCACCGTCCCACAGATTCAAAAGACAAGAACCGGAGGAAGATCCTTCTCCTACCTCGCCACCAAGACCTGGAACACCCTGCCCCTCCACCTCAGGCAATCCTCCTCGCTGACCCAATTCAGGAAGGATCTCAAGACCTGGCTTTTTGACTGAACCTCCCTGCCCAGATGGATCAGCAGCAATCAAAATATATTAACTGATACTCAGCAGCGAACGAGCAAAGCAGCACACAGAAGAAGAGTGCAATGTGCAGAGTGCAATTTTAAAATGAGTTAAAACGATTAAAAGAATCTCAGCAAAACGGTGTTTAAGTTAAAAATGCTAAAACTGTGGCAAGAAAGTGACCTATCATGTTTACATTACTTTGTTGGTTTAAGAGTAAAAATTGTTGGGGGTACTCCACTTCCGGCAGGAGAGCTAATGTGAAGCACACAGGTGCTGCATTCATGTTGCCACAGGGTACAAATCAGTCACAGGGTTTATGTGGAACAAATAACTAAGCCTGGGTGGAGTTCGCGGAGTTGCACTACGCTGCACTACGCGAAGTGAAAAAAAAACTCCGCCGCACTACGCGTAGCTATGCGAGCGGCGAAGTGCAATAGAAGAATGCCGTTCGCGGTGATTGCACAGTGCCGGATACTTGTCCGCACTGTGCAATCATTGCGAACGGCACCTTGCACAGTGCAAGCGGTCCCTGCTTTCCTTTTCTGCCGCTCGAGTAGATTTTTACTCCAGCGGCAGCTTTCTGAACGCTAACGGGCAGTTTCTCAACGCGAGCTGTCGGGAGCATACGCGACACTCGCAATGAGAAACCTGACCCCCCCGCATTGAGAAATCTCGCCGGGATGTTGATTTTCCACGCTCGCGCTCGCCAACCTGATGTTGACGATCGCGAACGAGGAAAAATCTCGCCGGTAGGTTGATTTTCCTCGCTTGCGGTTGCCAACTTGACGTTGACAAACGCGAGCAAGGAAAAAATCTCCGCTACACAACACGAAGCGGAGTTTTTCGGAACTCCGCGATCTCCGCGTAACGCAGGAAACTCCGCAAACTCCGCGAGCGGAGCGGAGTTCACCGGCCAGGCCTACAAATAACTGTATCTGGAAAGCTGCTGTCAGGACCACAGCGGCATGTGAATAAGCAGTAAATGAATGAAAAAGGAAAATCAATATTAACAGAAATCAGGAAATATTGACATTGAATTACTGAATTCACACACTAAAAGAAAAGAAACATTTAACAACGGTTTTATTGACATTTTACCCTGTCTTGTATTGATATGAAGGTCTTGCATCCATCTGATTCACATATGCTTCATGTTTAATATAGTCCATCAGTCTATAAAAACACATCGTACCATTTTGTATCAAAAACGTCTTGCAGTAAAGGGCAAAAACAGTTTCCGATGACCTGTACCTCAAATACCACTTAGCTTTTAACATAAATGTAGCCATCTAGTAACCTTAGAGTCCGGGTATTTCTTTACTGTAAATAAGAACTGGGCTAGGTAGAGTCTTCATGGAGGATGGTCTGTAATGTTATCGGGCATTAAATGACACAAAGCTTAGTTCCTACAGTGGAAACAGCGATTTACCACTTTAGACGAGCTTGGACTTGGAAACCTACTGTGTCTATGTGCGTACGTTATAGGTCTACAGGGTGGGTGGGTGAGTGAGTATTTAAAACTGGCTAGGGGATACCTTAAAGGTTTTTTAATATGTTGGCTCCCCTGTCCGATGAAAAAACCCATAGGTTATTGTTACTAATGCAGTAATGATGTACCCTAGTTACTATATGGACCGTAACTTACGGGTTTTATAATCTGACAGGGGAGCCAACACATTAAAAAACCTTTAAGGTATTCCCTAGCCAGTTTTAAATACTCACTCGCCCACCCACCTTTCACAACCCCTCTATGAATAAATCTCACACCCTCACTCATCATACGGCGTAATAAAAAGATCTCCGCCAAAGAGACCCTTCGGGGGACCCGTAGGGCATTGCAGCGCCGGCTCTACGAGGACCAACGCCCAATGATGAAGCATGACATCCCTTGGGATGTGTGAGGGCAACAAGAGACAAAATCTGTGATTGTCTCTATTTGTGTGAACAAAACCTAAACTCTCCTCTTCCCCACTTTATCTTTTCTCTCTGGACACTAGTCGTGTTCCCATAGGAACAGTAACCCATTTCTTGGATTTATATTGCTACATGGAGCACGGGCACTGGACCTCAACTAGCTCCTAGTCCCCCCCCCCCCCTCTCTCCTTTTCGATTGATAGACTGCCTTTGTGATCCCTGGTCTCAGAGGTGGCAAAAGTAGTTCCAGGAGCACTATTTACTTTCTGTTGCTCAAACTGGTATCTACTTCTGTAAGATAAATTCAGTAGAGCAATGTTCACTTTTCTGAATAAACAAAAAAGTAAAATAAAAACATTATGTTAAACAATTTATCATATGTCATTACTGTGAATACTTGAAAAATCTGTTTGAACACAACTTTCACCTTTTTTGCTTAGCAGGCCTGACAGTGCCTTTCCAATGACCATAAATCAAAAGGTTTCAACAATGGTAAGGAATACAGAAAGCTAATAACATAGTTCACAGTCAATATATGACCCATATGAATTAATATAGGTAGATGTAACAATTATTTTTTTATCTTTTTTAAAAGTGTTTCCGTGCGATGTACCAATACATTGTCAGCATTTTGTGTCGATCAGCAGTTCTTTTCCCATTGACATCTGTGTACCCCCACTAGAACATTTCTGTAATCCGAGGACCCCCACTGAGTCATTATAGGAAGCCAGTAACCCCCAACCTAAGCATTTTCTATTATTTGGACCTCAAAACAATACAGAAAAATACAAAAAAGGAATACACCAAAGAAATGCTCAAATATTTGAATATTTTGGTTAATTCACAATCAAATAAAGAGGTTTTCAAATGTTCAGTGTAGCTTCTCTATTTGTATATACTTTATTAATTTGAATTATATTTAATTTAGTAAAACTGTCAGGGACCTCTAAGTAGGTGTTGCAGACCCCTCGCACCACAGGTTAAGAACCGCTGGTGTAGACTAAGAGAATTGTCACATCATGACTGCGGTAGCCATCTTCACGGTCTCTCTTAAAACGCACAGACTTTCATGACAGTGAGTCTGGTAAAATTGAGAGCCCTAGCAAACATAATGAAAAATAAATATTTTATAAATGCAAACGTTGGGTGCCTTTCTGCAATAAACATGTTATTTCTTCCAGTCCCATTGCAGGCTCCCGCCAAGCATACAATTTCAGTCCGCTCCTTTCCAGATAAAAAACATGGGGTGTTTTCAAATGGTAGATGTCGCTTGCAGTCTAGTTCTCCTTTGCCTCTGTTAATAGCAGCTGCAGTTTCTCCACGAGGGTGGGGAAGTGTCACACCCCCACCCCCTGTGAGCTGCGTGTGAAAACATAAAATGCCAATTAAATTATTTCATTGCCATTTTATTTTTTATCAATCTGCACGCCGCAGTGCCCCCGAGCCAAGAGACATGTGTGGCATTTCCTCTGCTACCGATTGGCAGCACGGAGGACTGAAGCAGTGACTGGCCAGACGCTCCAAAGTGCGCATGTCAGTTTGGCCGGCTTTCTTGTGATGGCCAGCCTGACATTCACACTTTGAAACTCTCCATCCGAAGCTGTCTTAGACAGCGGGGTGGAGATCAAGCACAGGCCTCCAGGGCCTGAAGGAGCTTCCGGCCAACCCGCTCCATCCAATTCTGGTGTTTCTCCCATGCTGGTTATTAGCATGAGAGCAGCGGCTTGATTGGTAAGGGGAGCTTAAAAGCAGACTGCAGTTTCAGTACACTGAGGAGGATATGCAGCAATGGCTAGGTGCCATTTATTTTAATTTTATTTATTTTAAATGTTAGCATAGTTTTATTTTGGGCTTTTGGACAGAGGGGTTGTTTTTATGGGCTTTTGGATGGAGGGGGTGTTTTAGTTGGGGCTTTTAGGGGGAGGGGGTGTTTTGTTATGGGGTTGTGGAGGGAGTGGTGTTTTATTTGGTTTTTTGGGAAGAATTGGTGCACTTTGCTCGCCCCACCACTTTCAAAGGTTACCAGACGTCCCTGGTTAAAAGCAACAATTGAAGCCATTGTAAACTGAAAACTATTTTGTCGACCTCAGTCTCTCGGCCATTAGTGAAATTAATGATCATTCAGTTCACTATTCTTCAATTCCAGGACCACAAAGCTCAACAGCTCTCTTCTGAGCTGCACTGAGTCCTTTACATGTGCAGGTACTATGACCTGCACTGCTTCACTTTGAAAAGGAGTGGGCCAACACTTCTCAGCAGAGGTGCAATACTTTTAAGGGGTGAATACTGACACTTTTCTGTAATACACCGAAACTCTGAGATAGTATGTTCCTATTTCTATTTCATGCGCTGGAGCTAGTCGTCAGTTCTCTGTTTTTTGCTCCCGCTGGGTCAGCTTTGCCTTCCTTATGAGGCCGCTACCTTCTGAGTGAGCCTACCTTTTCATGGCCCTCTAGGGAAAAACGCCTCTTTTGTGGTGGGCATATAGCAAATTTCAACATAATAAATACATTTGAGTAATCTTTGATTTTTTTAAAGCATGTAATCAAACAATAATACATAAAATGTAAAATAGTTTTCGTACTAGCTGTGAATGTTTTTAAATTTCACTCTGATGTTCTCACAGCTCATTTGTTGTAAGGAACCCGAACCCCCATATACTTGGTGGGGGGTGAGGCGGGGAGGGTGTGTGTCATAGAACACAAAATTTAACTAAATAAATAATGCACTGCAGAAAGGTATACAATTTTATTTTTAGAATTTAGTGTGTCACATGGAAAACTTTCCAACAATCGCCAAAGAAAATGAGGGGCATATTCACAAGCCCCTATTGCTACAGGAACGTCACTTTTAGTGACTTTCCTGTGGCGATATGGGCTTCGCCTCATTTACAAGGCAGCGTTAAGCCACTTAACGTAGCTCAACGCCGCCTTGTGAATCAGGGTCCCTTAATGCTATACTTAGCATGAAAGGGGCGAGCAATGGGTGTTGTGGTGGGTGTTCCACTGCAAAACCCATTGATCTTGATGCTGCTCCATATTTACAAGGGTGGTGGAAATATGGGGCAGTGCCAAAATTAAGACCAGGGAAAACCTGGTCTTACCCTGGCAAAACGAGGAGAAATGCTTTATTTGTCCTCATTTTTGCTGTTTCTATGTGTGCTGCATTGTGCAGCACACATACAAACAGCAAAACGCTATTGATTGTTTATGTGCAGGAAGGTGTCCCTTCCTGCACATAAACGATCATTAAAAAAGAAATGATGATTTGCAACTTCTATGTGTGCTGCACAAAGATACACATAGAAATTACAAAACACCATTTCAGATTGTTTATGTGCAGGAAGGGACACCGTCCTGCTCATAAACAATCCTTCACCTCAACATAGGCACCCTTGCACTATGGTGCACGGGTGCCTGCGTTGTGCCTAGGCTGCTAAATTTAGCTCCAGCGCAGGGAGAAACGCAGGGCTGCTCCGTATTCTTGTAAATACGGTGCAACCCTGCGTTTCAGAAGTGGCAGAGCACAGCTTTAAGCCAAGGCTAAGGCCGCACTACGTCACTTCTTTTGTAAATATGCCCCTGAGTTCCTTGTGGATATGCTAAGGTTCACACAAAGCCAGCCTTTGCTAGGATAGTTTCCTGGCCGGAGAGAAATTTGGCATCCTTGCTGATGCTAGTGAATAAATTGAGGCCGCAGGGGTCCCCTTTTATGTTCCCCGGTCAGTCCATGGCTGAGCAGTGAATGACCTCTGAACTAAAACTTCTCCGGATCTCCCACAGCTCACGTAAATCACCCACAGCTTACCTAAATCACTCACAGCTTACCTATGTCACACTGATGAGGGTGTTGTTGATCTGTGTCAGCAGGAGTGAGATGGAGGGGAGAAAAGGGCTAATGGGGTGTTAAAAACATCCTCTACTGGAGGACAATGAAGGGATAAAACCAGTTTAAACTGGCAAATCTGACAGAGAAAGGAGCACGTAGGGACAAGGCTGAAGCAAAGTGAGAGGGGCACTGCTGTATGCATACATAACCTTAATGCACGCAGCTCTTTGCGCCCCTCTGAAGATTGGCACCTGGGCCCAGTGCACCCATGCCAAATGTTGCCCTAGGTTCACAAAATGTGCAGAATTGGCTGCCTTCTCTGATCTCGCCTTAGCCAAGTCTTTTTATTTTTATCAAAATTGTATGTAATATATTTATTTAAGGAGCTGTCAACCAGCCCTCTTCATCCATAGGGCTGTTGTGTCATTCATATTTTTTGTTGTGCCCAGTACAGCATAGAGCAGCGGGTCAGCCCCCTTCAGTCATTGGCTAGCTTTACTGTGAGTGATGGCATTCTGCTCTTTTCAAAGAGCATATCCATACTAAGTCGTTTCCCTCATTACCAGGGACTGCTATGGCAAAGTTTCCTTTGTGAGGCCCAAAAAATATTTTTGCTTTTAGCCAATGCTTATTTTAATATTTGCGAGGACCTGCAGCTCCTCAAAAATCAAGTTTTGCAAAAACCTTGAGAAAACAAAACAAGCCAAAGGGATGTTGGCCAGGCCTATTGTTTTTGCCAATGCTTGCTTAATGTATGCATTAGGAGAATGTAATTACAATAGACTCCTCAGGCTTGTGAGTAATGATGAAATTACTTTTTCATGGCTACTAGAAAGATGTTATCATTATTACATGGGCATGTCGTATGGATATTTAGCTGTCATATACCTTTCTCGTTTGATCTTTTTATCCACTTCTCCATCGTTCTGTCTATTGTATAGGCCAGCAGGCAGTACGAGTAGTAAAGAGAGATTTCTCTTCTCACGCATCTGTGAGTGTGCATGTGATGGTACACTTGCCCTAGTGAGTACACAAGTAAATACATATCACACATTCATTGGCGGGTGATTTCGTCCATTTGATTCAATGGGTCCCTCGCTCATTGCGAAGATGTCGCTGTGGCATTCCGAATGTTCGATTTCTCAGCCGACGAAATCTGTACGGTGTCCCTTCCGGCCCATATCACGGAGGCAGGAGGATTCCCTGCCATGTTCTCAGAGTGGGAAAAATGAATCTGCCACCCACAACAACATTGGAGCTGTTTAATTTCTTGCCTAAAAGCCTTGCTGAACATGTAGTAAATGAACGGGTTATACGCCGTTGACGACTTGGCAAACAAGCATGGCAGCAGCGCAACAACAGGAGGGATGTACTCGCTGGAATGAAATATCGACCACAAACTGACCACTGCATACGGCGTCCATGCGCTCAGGAATCCAAAACTGACAAATATGGCCATCTGAAAGACATAGAACATATTAATCTGACCTTATATCAATTTCAAACTACAGTTCTTATCAATAATGGAAAATAAGCAAGATGGTAGTAGGCATGACGGTTTCTGCGAACTTCAGGGATTGAGAACTATTTGGAGCAAATGTAAGATTAGTGGTCCATTTTTTATTTCTTCTTTCCCACAAAAACACCTCCAAAATCAGAACACTGGCTTTGGACTAGGATATTGAAGTTTTAATATTTAAAAACAAGTTCTCCTTCTCCACACAACATACACTGGTCGATTTTCAGGTACTAAATCCTGAAAGGATGCATGCTGGGTTTAGCGCACATATAAGACTGATTATTTATCCTCTTCTATCCAGCATATACTATTTAAGGTTTTGCTGCAGTGGAAAAGTCCTTTTTGCTATGGTAGTAGCCAAGACTGTCAAAGGGGTGGCAGACTATTTTCCATCCAAGAAGCCAATGTAAGGATTTCATCTACCAGGTGCTCTTAAATGGCAAGAGATTTCAGCAGATGACAGAAACCCATTTATTTTGATTCATCAATTTTCCTCCTACTCGACTGTAAAATATATGGTCCCAGTGGACATATCCTTGTTAATGATGGCATTGTCACATCATCATATATTGCTGAATATTTACTTTCATCTCCTCCACAATCATCATCGCTAATGTCCTTCACACACGCTTTCTTGACCTGTCAGTCACAAAATATACCGTGGGGTGTGTGCATTAAGTCCAGGTCTAGGGTTATGTCCAATCTAGGGTGAGTTTATTTTAAAAAACGGCAGCACATGCCAAATTAACAAGCATTTGCAATGCAAATAGGTCTTGTATTTGTGAGTTAGAGCTATTGACGTTGTAAATGACAATGTTTTTGACCTACACGTTTTATTTTTGGAGTGAATGTATGTAGTGTGCAAAATCCCTTGGCAAGGTCCTGCACTTCGTAATAAATATATTGAAAGACTCAAAGTGTGCATTGTGTCAACAAGTGTTTGGCACATACCTCATGGGTGAAGTGTCGCCACACATGCACACCATAGGTGCTTTACTAATGCGAAACTCATTAATAAAAGTAGTGCTTACAGACTAAACAACGCCTACCGTGTAACAACCGAATTAAAGGGGCCAGTAGCCATGGGAGGATACAAATGACGACATGGCCGTACTAAGGAGGGACTAACAAGCCTATTAAGGAATCAGACGCCAGCATTTATGAAGAGCAAAGACACAAGCCAATGAAAAATGTGGGCGGGGCTTCTCCTCCGTACAGTATCTACAACAGATCGCCAGAGCAGCGCTTGCTCAGGCTCGACCTAAAAAGCATGTATTGATTTGTTTTCTATTAAGAACTTTCTTTTGCCAGCAGTCCTTGTTCTAGAACCAAATCCCCCACTAATGTTCTCTATTGCTGGTGGGATATTTAAATGTCTTTGTAGGAAGCTGGCTCTGTATATGGTATGCCACTAGGTGGTTATACCGTGCAGAGAGCCCAGAGATTACCCCAGAAGTGTACAGGCCTCATTGCAAACCCAAACATTCGTGGTAGTATTATGCCTAACACAGAGGCCTAACACAGAGGAGTGTAAGAGATTTGTTGTGCACAAACTGACCAATAATTGACACACGACTCGAAAAGGAAATCCACACCAATTTTATCAAAATAAACTTTTCTTAAGATTTATTTTAAGACCAAGATCTTTGCAAAAAGATAAGTATGTTTTTAAATAGAAATACTTTTCAGTTTCAAAAGTGGACACATTGCAATTTTCATTCTCTGGTATGTTAACCTATGGAGGAAAACAATAATGCTGGTTTACAGGCAAGTGTGCAACTTACAATTCCAGTCTTCGGGTTTCAGGGTCAGCAGAGGGCAAGGTTCAAGTAAGCACAAACACTGCACCACCAGCGGTACAGGGGCGGCCGGGTGCATAGGTCAAAACTAGAGGTCGGGCTCAATGTTACCCAATGGATACTGGGGGTGCTTGAAGACACGCTGCTTGCAGGTAAGCAAAGCGGCTGCTGGGGTCAAGCTTCAGAGGTTTAGACAAGCACGGGGGACCACAAGGTAGTACCAAACATACACCACTAGAGGCACAGGGGTGGCTGGGTGCAAATACAGTGTCGGGCGCCCAATGCAAATCAATGGAAGAACTTGGTTTTGAAAACAGGCTGCAGGTGTCGAACTAGAGGCTACACAAAAAACACCAGTGACAGCAGAGGTAAGTTGGGATGCTGTGAGTCATAGTGACACCATCAGTCGAGCTATCCAAAGCCCAGGGGCTTCGGGTGCAGGGGTGTACTATGACGTCTGGTTTCTCTTACCATTTCCTGTTGCGGTCGAGGGGAACCTTTGGATTCATACTGCAGTCGTCGTCGTGGAGTCCAGGGGGGGTCAGCCAATGGTGGAATTGGACTCAGGATCACTGGGGAACCTTTTCTGGATTGGTGGGGCACCTGGACACAGGCCGGAGGCTTCAGGTGCAGAGTGATTAGGAATCGCGTTTCCGGATGGCACCAGAGTCCTTTGTGTTGATTTCATGTGGACAGAGCCACTGTCCTCAGGAGTTCTGGACTTTTTCAAAGGCAGCAGTCATCCAAGGGGTTGTGGAGGTCACTGGTTGCAGGACAGACATCATTCTCTTCGCAGGGGCTTTGAAGCTGCGGACAGGCCGGTTGGGCTGGGGATAAGTCAGTGGGCATCGTTGGCTTTTAGGATTCTGGGCACTTTACCACTGCTACACAGTGCTGAAGTGCTAGTGCTCACTCCTTAAAACATGGTAACATTTCCCAATACTTGATTGTCACATTTAATGTACTTATAAGTCCCTAGTAAAGCGGTGCAACATGTACCCAGAACCTGTAAATTAAATGTTACTAGTGTGCCTGCAGCACTTATTGTGCCACCCACTTAGGTAGCCTTTTAAAATATATATCGTGCGTGCCATTGCAGCCCATATGCAGTTTTAAACTGCCAATTTGACATGGCAAAAAAAAACTTTTGCCAAGCTCAAAACTCCTTTTAATACATATAAGTCACCCCTAGAGTAGGCTCTGAATAGCGCATAGGGCAGAGTGCATTGTATGTAAAAAGTGGGACATGTACGTTTAAGTTTTATTTGTCCTAGTGAAAAACTCACAAATTTGTTTTTCACTACAGTGAGGCCTACCTCTCCCATTGAATAACATTGGGTTTCCTTATCACATTTAATAAGTGATAACATTTGTTTGGGAGCAGGTAGAATGCCATGTTTGGTGTCTAAGAAATTGTAATTTAAACCTCTTTTTAATGGTAAAGAAGGATTTTAAGTCACAGTTGTGGGAATGCCATTTTTGGAAATTTTGCATTTTCTTGTCCTAACCATTTGTGCCTGTTCCTGGGTCACATGACTAAGTATAGTTGGCCTTTGTGTATTCCTCTCAGACAGTCCCAAAAAGGGGACTGGGTGTTGGCAGCATGGGCCACCCTGACAGGATGGGCGGAGCTGTGAACTGTCCCGCTTGCACTTCAAAGACCCTGCCTCAGCCCACACGCAAAGAACTTCAGGCTCATGGGCAGGGAGGAAGAAAGTTCCAACACCATCTGTAGGGGAAAACTCTAGACACTTCTTATACTTCAAAGCTGGCAGCAGGTATAAAATAAGGGCCCTTAGACCCACTCTTCAGTACCATCCTGGACCTGCGGATACTACAGAAGAAGGACTGCCCTGCTGTCTGAGAAGGAAGGCTGGACCTGCTCGCTTCATCCCAGGATACCTGAAGTTACTCCAAAGTCAGCTGACTGACATCCTGTTCAGAGGACATAACAAGCTCCTGGCTCCTGAGGCCTCCCTGCAACTGCCCAGCTGACCTTCAGTAACTGGAACTGCCTGAGTCCTTCTGGCCTCTGCAAGAGTGAATCCCTGATCCCCAAGAGGTTCCTTCCAGGTCTTGCCACGTTGGGTGGTATCAGAGTGCGTTCCTCCTCTGAAGAATTAGAAATCTTGACGTTTTGGGATGTTTCTGCCCGCAATTACCACCAACGTGAAGCACCAGTGGACCTGACTCTTCACGCTACAGTGACCACCAGCTGTACCAGACTGTACCAGCAACGCAAGACCTGCACTTCATGCTACAGCATCGACTGCCCGCGGTGACCACCAACTTAAAGCTCGAGCAACGACCGCCCGCAACGCCCGACACGATCTTCGCACTACAGCAATGACTCTCAGTGATGCCCAGCCTGCTCTTCATGCTACAGTGATGACCATTCACAATTCTCTCCCTGCTCCTCGCATCCTTCACCAACGCGAACTGGACTCTCTGCACCGGACTTTGAGAAGGTAACTTTTTCAGCTGTACTAACCTGGTCTCTCTATCCGGCCCAGGCTCCATCATGGCCCGCCTGAACTTGTAATGTTCCTACATTTGAGCATGCACAGATGTGCTGGTGAGGGTAAACAACCCTGACCACGAAACCGTCGCCCCGCATGTTGTTACAACGCGGTCGTTACAACGACCCCGTTGTAACAACGCATACCATTACCCCGCAAGTCGTAACAACAACTTGTGGAGGGGGAGAAGGTGTTGGATTTAAAATCCAATACCTTCCCTACTGTCTGCACAGACTGGAGTTGGAATAGTAAATTTTACTATTCCAACATCCTGCGCCCCCTCCGCAAGTCGTTTTTACGACTTGCGGGGTAATGGTATGCGTTGTTACAGCGCGGTCATTGTAACGATCGCGTTGTAACAACATGCGGGATGACGGGAAGCGGGAAAATGAGGCATATTCACTGGTGAGTGGTGTTTTGTTAGGGGCTATACATACCTTAAATCTTTGAAATTGCATATCTCTGGTTCTACTGATTGGATTTGTATTGTTTTGGAGTAAAAAAATTATTTAATTTTATTTCATTTTTTTGTTAGTGTGGGATTTTCTTGTCTTAAGTTCTCACTTTATCTCTGTTTAAGTGCTGCATAAATACTTTACACATTGCCTCTGAGTCAAGCCTGACTGCTTTTGTGCCAAACTAATAGAGGGTCAAGTACAGGTTAATTTAGTGTCTTTTGTGGTTCACCCTGACAAGGGTTATGGCTGTTGCTTGAGAAGAGTTTACACTCCCCTCCACTAACAACCCCATTTGTCACAGGATGTAATTGGACTTATAACTAAAAGATGAAAATACATGTTGTTTGTTAATCTTGGAGGTCATGGAAAAAGATAACACCCAAAAACCCTTTCCTATTTGATGGTGTCCATTACTTTCTCCCTAATATTTGCTCAAATGAATGATTTTGTAAATGATTTCCTCTGAATCATACCTTTCATATATTTGACCGCTCTTTACATTTTTGTAAATGCTTCCAGTTTTTCAGTGGTATGTAGCTCAAAGGAAATTAAGTTTCCTTTTGGAGCATTGAAAATGTTAAATGTTTATTCTAATAATTATAGCAATCCATTGATTAACTTCCTTTCTCCAGGTGAACTGAATGTATCAACATGACTAGTCTCCAGTTGCTTTGCAAGTTCCTATTTTCATCCACAACACTGGAAACCACAATGAGGTAAGATGTCTTGCACATAATATGGCCTGTCAGCCGTTTGAGTGAAGGTTCCGAAGGTCTTACTGAAATTCATGGAGACTAAATTGATCACTCTTTATTTATATACATGCCAAGGCATATAGTCAAAGAAATTTTGCATCATCTCATACTAGCCAAATACGTTTTACAGGAATCGGATAAATTCTCTATTTTTAAGATGCAACAGTACATAAAGATTTCTTGACCGGAAAGCCATTATATTTGCCTTTTGGGTTATTGGTAGAAAATGTGATTGAAGTGTAAGAATGAGAGATTGTAACTTCACAAATCTGGTTGAAATATTTCAGCCAATGGTGCCAGACAAGTGATGAAGTAACAGGGGATTGGCTGTGAAAATAGCATTCAGTTAAAAATGGACCCTCTCGTGTTTTGTGTCATGAATGAACTAAGAAGTTCCATAGGCTTCATGATGCTTTAAGAAGTTGTTGTAATACGTTTTCTAGAAGAGCTATACATCTTGGTGCTCAAAAGACTTTTGAAGCGTAAAGTCTAGCATTTAGTATGAATCCTGTAGACATAAGGCACCACCTTTGATACAAGTGCATTTGTGTGTACCTTAAAGAAATAGTTTGGGTAATGAATGTTAAAGGAAATGGTTACTCACTCTGTTAGTTTGTGGCTTGTAGTGTTGTAGATTCACATGTTGTACACACTCCTGTAATCTAGTATTTTTTTCTTCTGAACAGTTTACATTCATACACACTGCAATAGCTTATATGGAAGGTGATGTTCTTAGTGTCTATAACATTATTATGCAAGATCAGTGAGTTACCTGCTTCATCAATAGAGGAGCACCCACTTGTTTTTCGTCAAAGTCTTTCCTTCATATTTGGGCAAGCATCTAATCATTCATTATTTCACACCCTAAAGCCCATACTACATTAGGACATCAAATCATGTATTTATTCCCATTGAAATTTGTGTTTGTGAAAATGTGCTCGTAACAATCTGAATGCAATGAGCAGATATCTCCTGTACAAGTTTCCTGCATCTGGGGATATTTTATGTGAATCTAGAGCACTGCAATCTGAAAACAGTTGTTTTGTCCTTCTGACTCCTTTAGTAGGATCAGTATAGTATATAGGGATTCTCTTTTCTCTTAAGTATGTGTAAGGATTTCTATTTAGCATTTTATGAGTTAGTGCAAAATGCTGATCACTCAATGAAAAGTTGCTATGAAAAGCAGAATCCACCAATAGAAAGAAATATGGATGATTATGTAGAATTGCTCTATCCATATGGCTCCTCTAAAGACAAAGCTTGTAACTCACTGACCCTGACTTCTGATGTTACAGCCACTAAGACCACCACCATCTACTTCAGCTGTTGTGTACATAAATGTAATGGTCAGAAGGTGATTGCATAAATCGAGCAAGAACATTGTTCAAATCCGAAGATGGTGCCAGAAGTTGTCCTGGGTGGGATTACTGTCTTCCTTTTAAATCCTCCGTAAAAGCATTTATGTCTGGTATTTTAAATAATGGTATGTGTTGTCTGGTTTGCAGGTAGGCAGCAATAACTTTGAAATGCACCGGTATAGATGTGAAAATCAAACCAGGCTTTTGTAATGTAAGAAATATTTAATTATATTCTGGTGACAGCAAGGGCCATTGAGCCAATGTCTCCACCCTCTGCTGGAATCTGTTGTCTTAAAGATCAAACACCAGTTTCGTTTTTAAACTTAGCCACATTTAATATAGTCCTTATTGGTCTCCTATTAATGTCCATCAGGGCTGGACTGAGAATCCAAATCAGCCCTGGCAATTTTGTCGGACCAGCCCCCACCCCCTAGGGGGGAGGCAGGGGCAAGCATGAAGCACTGCTGCTTAACAAAACTGGCCCCCAGCACTACTGCTTTTGTTACTGGGGGCCGATATTGCAGCATCGCTGCAAAACCAGTCCCCAGTAACAAAACTGGCCCCCGCCCCTCCAAAACCGGCCCCCACCCTGCCAGCCTCCCGGGAAAACGCCTGATGCCCACTACGGCCAGTCCGGCCCTGATGTCCACGTAAATTATACTTTTTAGGTCTGGCGTTAGCCGAGTTGTTTTTGATTTTGCTAAAATGATTTGTTTAATAGATTTACTTATAGGAGCTTTCAGCCAGCTCTCTT
This sequence comes from Calotriton arnoldi, assembly GCA_963921515.1. Classification (NCBI taxonomy): domain Eukaryota; kingdom Metazoa; phylum Chordata; class Amphibia; order Caudata; family Salamandridae; genus Calotriton; species Calotriton arnoldi. The sequence goes on along the minus strand of CAWUFW010011534.1, from coordinate 63,606 downwards.
CATCCATTGGTCTGTTGTTGTGTTATTCCAATTTTTCTTCTGCCCTCATGGCTATGGGTGAGCCTACTTCACTTGCTAACTTCGCTGTGGCTGATGGCATGCTGCCCTTTGCCAAGGAGCACATCCAAACACAAAGTAATTCTATCAGTGCCATGGACTACTATAGCATTGTCTGCTTTTTTAGACCACAAAAAATTATTTTGATTACAGCCATTTTTTAGGTCGAGCCTAGCGGCAGCGCGCATACACTGCTTGCTCTGTGAGGCTGCTGTAGTAGAGTATTGGAGAGAAGCCGCGCCCACTCTCCCATATTTTTCATTGGCTTGTGTCATTGTCTTTCGTAAATGCTGCCTTCGGATTCGTTAATAGGCTTGTTAGTCCCTCCTTAGTACAGCCTTGCCTTCATTTGTACCCTCCCATGGCAACTGGCCCTTTTACTTCGGTTGTTACACAGGACCTGTTATTTAGTCTGTAAGCACTATTTACTTTATTGAGTTTCTCTTACTGCAGGCTGGACATGCGCTGCTTCAGCTGAAACCGCTTGTGTTTTTTAAGCAGCATGGCTGCTCCCGTAACACGGGTGCCTGCTTTCAATCACTTTATCACTTTTAACCCAGCATTATCTCGTGTCTGTTTCAAACCCCCCCCAAATAAAATGGATTTTGAAATGATTAGCGAAAGTAATGTGAATTCCAGGTAGCACATAATCCTGTGCTAATGGGCTGAAGCTGACAACAGCATATCTGTGTTACAAGTCATCTGTACTAAAGCCACCAGACGGCTTGTTTACAAAAGCCTGTTTTATTAACAACATCACCAATACCACCACCACCAATACCTCCACCAATACCACCACCACCGCTAATACCACCACCACCACCATCAACACCACCACCACCAACAACACCACCACCACCATCAATACCACTACCACCACCAATACCACCACCACAACCAATACCACCACCAACAATACCACCACCAATACCACTATCACCACCACCAATACCACCACCACAACCAATACCACCACCAACAATACCACCAATACCAGCACCACCAATACCACCACCAATACCAACACCACCACCAATACCAACACCACCACCAATACCAACACCAATACCAATACCAACACCGCCAATACCACCACACCACCACCAAAACTACCACCACGACCATCACAAATACCACCACCTCCACCAGTACCACCACCACCAATACCGCCACCAATACCACCACCAATACCACCGCCAATGCCAATACCACCACTAATACCACCACCACCAATACCACCACCACCAATACCACCACCAATACCACTACCATCACCACCAATACCACTACCACCACCAATACCACCACCACCAATACCACCACCAATACCACTACCATCACCACCAATACCACTACCACCACCAATACCACCACCACCACCATCAATACCACCACCACCAACACCAATACCACCACCAGTACCACCACCAATACCACCACCAATACCAATACCACCACCCCCAATACCGCCACCACCAATACCACCACCACCAATACCACTACCACCAATACCACCACCTCCAATACCACCACCACCACCAATCCAATACCACCACCAATACCACCACCAATACCACTACCACCACCAATACCACTACCACCACCACCACCACTACCACCAACAATACCACCACCAATATCACCACAAATACCAATATCATCAATACCACCACTAATATCACCACTAATACTACCACCAATACCACCACCACCAATATCACCACCACCAATACCACCACCACCAATACCTCCACCACCAATACCACCACCCATACCACCACCACTACCACCACCAATACCACCACCACTACCAGCACCACCAATACCACCACCACCAATACCACCACCAATACCACCACCTCCACCACCACCAATACCACCACCAGTACCACCACCAATACCACCACCACCAATACCGCCACCACCAATACCACCACCACCAATACCACTACCACCACCTCCAATACCACCACCACCACCAATCCAATACCACTACCACCAACACCACCACCAACACCACCACCAATACCACCACCACCAATACCACCACCACCACCACTAATACCACCACCACCAATACCACCACCAATATCACCACAAATACCAATATCATCAATACCACCACCAATACCACCACCATCACCACCAATACCACCACTAATATCACCACTAATACTACCACCAATACCACCACCAATACCACCACCACCAATATCCCCACCACCACCAATACCACCACCACCACCAATACCACCACCATCACCAATACCTCCACCACCAATACCAATACCACCACCTCAGCGCCTGTCGCTCACTAGTAATAGCAGGGGCACTGTACGAGGCCGGAGCTGCAGCCGAGACCATCCCTCCGTGCCTGCCATAAAGCACAGCCCACCCTGCACCAGGAGGTGAAGCCAGGGCCCTACGACGGCTGGAGTGTTTTTTATTAGGCCAAAGATAGCAATGATATTACTATTTATTTATTTAAGAGTTTTATATAGCGCTGGCCAGACCCGAAGGTATCAGAGCGCTTTACAGCATTCGTAATGAGGAAATCACACAATATAACAGTAGTATACACATTGATTCATGACGCATTGGGAGTCTCAGAGCGCTGTACAAGGAAATCACAAAATATTCACAAAATAGTCACACAAAAAAATATAGCAGTAGTATGCACATTGACTCGTGACGAGCCTCCTTCAGGGAGGGGGTGATAGAGGAAGGAGTCAGGAGGTGGGTGAGGTAGAAGTCTTAATGTCAAAGTGTCTGTGTGCTGCAATGTGCAAGCTACTGCGCATGGCCGGCAGCTATCCATTTGGGAGAGATCGGTTGAGGAAGAGGACTTTGAGCTGCCTTTTGAATTTTAAAAAGGAGGGGGTAGTCCTGATATGGACTGGGATGGAGTTCCAGATTTTGGGCGCACTTCCTGAGAAGGATCGAGATGCGGTTTTTTGTTTGCGAGTTTTCGGAGGGATTAGGAGGTACTCCTGAGGCTCCTTGTCTGACCGGCCTTCCTGAGTTTGGATGCCAGGTAGGCGGGTTTCCCTGTGTGCAGGGCTTTGTGCGTGAGGCAGGCAGTTCTGAAGTTGGCACGCTTTCGATAGGGAGCCATTTTAGCTCTCTGAGTGCTGGCGAGATGTGATCATATTTCTTTATTCCTGTGACCATTCTGGCTGCTGCATTAAGAGTTAATCTGAGGGGAGCTAAGTGAGATTTTGCTGTTCCTGTGAGGGCTGCATTCCCGTAGTCCAGTCTAGACAACACCAGGGATTGAGTAGCTTGTTTGAGGTCGTTGGGCGGGATGAAGGGTTTTATTTTATTGAGTAGTTTAAGGTTGAGGAAGGCGCTCTTTGCGGTGTTCTTGATGTGTTTGGCCATGTCTAATTTTGGGTCCAGAGTGTTTCCCAGCGATTTTACGGAATTGGCCAGGGTGAGGTTGCAGTTGAGAGCATCAATAGCTTTAAGCCATTCTGTGATTTGGGGGTTCTCCTCCTTGTTGGAAATGAGGAGGATTTCCGTCTTGTCTTGGTTGAGTTTCAGGTGGTTGAGTGATAGCCAGTGTTGGACTTCTCTTAGAGTGTCATTTAGTCTCTGAATGTCATCAATGGAGGAGGTTTCAAGATAGATCTGGGTATCGTCCGCATAGAGGTGGAAGGGGATGTTGTTTTTTTTAGTATGGTGGTGAGGGGTTCCATGTAGATGTTGAAAAGTTACGGGGAGAGAACTGATCCTTGGGGGACACCCCTGCTGACGGGGAGTAGGTCAGATGAGAAGTTTTTGATTTTTATTCTTTGGGTGCGGTTCTGGAGAAAGGGGTGAACCACTGTAAGACCACCTCTTCCGCTCCTACCCTTTCTTGAAATACCTTAATGAGTAGTTTGTGGTCAACCGTGTCAAAGGCTGCCGATAGGTCCAGGAGTATGAGTAGGCAGCATTGGTCCGTATCAAGTGACTTGTGTATATCATCTATGACATTAAGGATCGCTGTCTCTGTGCTGCAGCCTTATCTGAAACCCGATTGGTGAGAGTCTAGAAGGTTGGTGCTGTCCATGTATTGAGTAAGTTGGAGGAGAACACATCTTTCCAGGATTTTAGCTAGGAGAGGGAGATTGGAGACGGGTCTGAAGTTATTCAGATCGTTTGTGTCCAAGCCCGTTTTTTTTAGTAATGGCGTGACTTGGCCGATTTTGAGACATTCAGGCATGACTCCGGTACTCAGGGAGCTGTTTATAATCTTGGTCCAGAGAGGGGCTAGGGTGGATTTGAGCTTTTTGGCCAGTTGGGCAGGTATGGGATCCAAGACGTGTGATGAGGGTTTGGAGCTGTAAATCATTTTGATGATCTCTGGTTCGGAGATGGGGTTGAAGGATTTCCAGTGGTTTGGGGGGTGCTTGGGTGAGATATCTTCTGTCCCTGGAGGCACGCTGCTGTAGGGGGGACTGCGGTGATCATCCAGGGAGAGCTCAATCTTGGTGATTTTGTCATTAAAGAAATTGGCAAAGTTATCACACAGGTCTTTGGAGGCTTGAACTGAGGATGAAGGGGGCTTGGAAGTTTGTTGCCTAATGAGATTGAAGAGTTCTTTGGGCCTGTTTATTGCGTTGTCTAGAGCAGTACAAAAGAAGGAAGTTTTTTCGTTCTTTATGTGTTTTTTATATTTCCTGCGTACTGATTTGAGTTGATCAAGGAGGATTGTGGACGGGTTGTTCCGCCAGAGTCTTTCTGCAGCTCTTAGTTGTCTTCTTTCGGAGTTCATGTCTGTGTTGAACCAAGATCTAGATGGAATGTTCCTGACTCTTTTTTGTTTCAAGGGGGCTATTTGGTCCAGAATGGAAGTCATAGTTGTATTGTAGTGAGAGGTGAGTTCTGTTGTGGATAGGTCGCCTGTGGTGATGGGGAGGAGAGAGCTTACCCTTTCCTCCAGGTCAGCAAGGGGAATCTGACTTAGATTTCTTGCCCAGTGAGGGGGTCCAGCGTAGGGGGATGGCATAGGATCGTTTGGTTGATGTGGAATAGGATGATATGGTGGTCGGACCAGTCAACGGGCAGGATGTGGTCAATCGTGACTGTGTCTGTTTGAGCAATAATGGCATCCAGGATTGATCCTCTGTTATGGGTTTCCTCTGTGCAGTGTTGGGTAAGGTTGTTGTTGTGTAGAAGTTCGTTCAAGGTTTGGATCAGCGAGTTGTTTTCCTCATTCCAGTGTAGGTTGAGGTCGCCTAGAATTATGTTATTGGAGTCCCGGAGTGAGCAGTGAGTTATCAGGTCGGAAAGGTGTTCTCCGAATGCAGTGGTGTTGTCTGGCGGATGGTAGAGGAGGTGGCAGAATAGTGTTTTGTTGTCACTTGCCTTAATGGTGGCGGTTAGACATTCAAATGTGTTGTATTTGAAGCAGTCAGTTTCCGTCACGGAGATGTTGTTCTTGTGTATGATTGCTATACCCCCTCCTCGCTGGTTTTTTCTGTCTTTGTTGATGATTAAAAAACCCGGGGGCACAAGCATGTCAGTGATTGGGGAAGAGAACTCATTTAGCCATGTTTCGGTGATGAACGTGATGTCAATGTCTTGGGTACGGATGGTTTCGGCCAGTTCTGTTGCACGTTTGGTGGCCGATCTGCAGTTTATGAGCATGCAGTTGGTGGTGGTCCCCCCGTTTTTGTGTTTCTTCTTTAGGGGGGCCCTGGGAATATTAGTGAGGAAGGCTGGGGGTCTTGAAGATCTAGGTGGGGAGCGGTCTCTTCCAAATCCAGTGATAACCTGGATCTTGGATTTTGGGGTGACAGTAGAGGATGTGTCATACGAGGTGGCAAGAACCAACGCTTCTCTCATGGACATTGCGGCTCTTGTTCTTTTGGGTCTCTGTGTCTGGTTCAAGAGGGGGGTTGTGTTCCAGCTGAGCCATTGAGCATTGAAAGGCCTTGAGTGTTTAGCGTTGGTAATTGTGGGTGTCGGGTGTGGGCGTTGGCTAGGGTCTCGGGGTGTGGTGAGGTTCAGTAGGATTTCGTTGAGGCCCAGTATTAAAGTTTCTAGCTGGCTTTCCAGCAGAGCAAGTCGCTGTGTCGTCTCCACAGAGGAGGGGGTGGGGGCGTCCTGGGCGGGGTCATCCCGGGAGGGAGAGAGCTTGTCATTGAGAGACTGGCTTTTGGTGTTAGTGGTGCCAATGTTGTCCCTATGGGTAGCCATGGACATGGGGTGTGGGAGATCCCGTCGTGATTCAAGCCGCCGCCTCTTGCGCTTATGTAGAGGGAGAGAGTTAGGAGTCATTGGCTGAGGATTCGGTTCGTTAATTGTTTGTTGGGAATGGTAGTATGAGGAGGGAGGGGGTAGGAGTCGGTCGGCAGGGGGTTGGAGAGCCTCATCTGCGACGAACCTCCGATTTGTTTTGAAAGGAGGGTATGTGTTGTGCGCGTTAGGGGAGGGGTGGACGGGGGAGAGGTTGGTGCCCGGGGGGAAAGGTTGGCGTTGTTGGCATAGGTCTTGGGATTGATTTGTGAGGTCTCCTGGAGTGTCAGTCTGTCAGGGGATAGGGAGTTGGTCGGGTGGGAGTGGCGAGAGTGGGTGTGGGCGTTGCGTAGCGAGGGGAAGAGGGAGTCAAATGTATCTAGGTTGTCGTTGTTGGCTTGGATGATGACTGTGCCATTGGTGTAGATGGTCGCAGAGGTGTTGCCACTACGCATAGGGCGGTTTGGGGTAGAGATCGTCAGTTTGCAGCTGTAGGGAGTGTTAGTTGTTTTGGATATGTGAAGATGTGTTCTGAGAATGGTGTTCCAATTTTCAGGTCTATCGGTATGGAAAATGAGATCCATTTTCAGCTGGCCTTTGGAGGAGCAGTGGTATATGTCTGCAAATAGTGTTTCTGGGTGTTGTCTAATTACTCTGTGTTTGAAGTTTCTTTTTGCTTTTGGGGAGAGGTTGGGGGGAAAATGATGGAGAAGGAGTTCGGGCCATGTGGTTTCAGGTAGTTTGGTGTAGAGGGGCGGAGGGAGGTTGAGGTGGCAGGTGACATTTTGTCTTAGTTGGAAAGGTGGATAGCTACCCAGAGCTCTGCTCAGTCTGTTGGTCTGAGAGGGGTAAGATTAGGAGGTGTTAGGAGTTAGCCTCCCTCTCCGTGGCTTGGTGACAGTTGGAGATGTTTTTTTTTCTCTTACTGACAATCTGTGCTCGGCATTCGGGTCCACGGCGTGGGTTAACTGGATTTGGTGATGAGGGAGCTACCTCTCAGACCCTCAGGCGAGGTCAGTTAGGTAGGAGTATTGCTCCTCAGTTAGGTCGGAGTATTATCCCTCCGAGGTCTCCCCAGACTATAGGTATTAGAGGAGTAGAGGTGGATATGACGGGGTATCAGGGCTTGTTCTAATTCTTGGTGGCTTAGGTACAGATGTATGCGAGCTCCTCAGAGGTCTCCACGGGCTGTGGGTGTTGGAGGAAGGAGGGTAAGTAAGGGTGTCGGGCTTGTCTCCACTTATTGGTGGCTTAGGTACAGTTGAAAATAATAATGACTTTCAGGGCTGGATGTGCTTTACGCCGGAAGCCGCCATCTTAAGGACAGGCGTTGAGTTTTCACGACCTGCGCCTCCGCCTCCCTTGAGGCCGGCGCGACTGAAGTGCTTGCTTTAAGGTTCTGGAGAGTGGATGTCATAGGAGGCTTAGGTACAATTGTATATAAACTGACTTTCAGGGCTGGATGATCTTTACAGCTGGAAGCCGCCATCTTAGGGACAGGCATTGAGTTGTCATGATCTCCGCCTCCCCTGAGGCCGGCGCGACTGAGGTGGTTGTTTTAAGGCTCTGGAGAGTGGATGTCAGCCATGCGGTGGGTTTGTCCGGTGGGTGGATGATTATTACCGGATGTAAGTCGCCATCTTAGGGACAGGCATCGGGTTAAGCGGCTTGAGCCTCCCGTTACTGAAGTCAAGGTGCTTATAGTGGTTTGCTCACGGGATCAGGTGAGTAAATGTCGACCATCTGGTGCTTAATCAGGTGAGAAGATGTTGGTGACGGACAGAGGCCGCCCTCTTAGGCACAGGCATCGGGTTTACATCAGTCGTGCCTCCTGTTGCTGAGGCTTACGCTTCCGTAATGGTTGTTCTAGGGAGCCTAGGGATGTTATTTAGGGTTGGTTTATTGCGGTTCAGTAGAGAGAGTCTGGTGCTTTATCCGAAAAATAGATGATTATGGATGGGCAGAAGCCGCCATCTTGGGGACAGTCAGCGTGTTAATGTGATATGAAGAAGTGTGCTGCGCCTCCCGTTTCTGAAGCCAGCGCATCTATGATTGATTGTTGTCAGGTTCGGAGAGAAGATGTGAACAGCAGAGGTAGTAAATGAAGTAGAGGGAATTGTTCGGTGAATCGATGAATTATTGGGGGTTGGAAGCTGCCATCTTAGGGTCAGGCAACGAGGAAACGTGCCGCGCATCTCCCGTTACTGGATCCGCACGACTGTAGTGATTTTTTCAAGTTCCCGGATTCCGATGATTAGACCCTTTCTCAGTCATTTCTCGGGTACTCACCGAAGATGATTTCTGGGTCTTGATGGGTGTGGGTGGGGGCCGCCTCTGACGCGAGGGGGCCCTACGCTCCGTCAAATTTCACTCGGTGTCTTCCGCCTTTCAGTTTCAAGTTGCATCCCGTGACTACTAGGCGTCCGGAGTTTCTGGAGGCTTATGGGACTCTTGCCTGGTCCAAACTGGACTATCCTGGACCTTCTGTTGTGGAGTCCGCCGGCTGATCGATCCCCTCCGAGGCGGGCACGGATCTGCGATCCCGGCAGAGGATCCACAACGCGATTCAGGGTCACCGACTTGGTGGTTATGCTCCGGTGAGTCTCATTAGTCGTAGGGGTTGCGGGGGGGGGGCACCAGGGATTTGCACGTAGTAGTGATCCCGTACCCCCGGGAGCTCGATCTCAGACCTCTGCTCCCGCGGCCATCTTAGTTTCCCAGCATTACGCAATGCCACACTGCACACTCAAATCACGGAGAGGGCAGGAACTAGCCCCCCCTCCCGCTCTTCCTCCTGAGCCGCAACAGTGTAATCTCAGAGCGAAAGGTGTTGGAGCGCTTTGTTAGTGTTTATAGCTCAGATCATATGTAACTCTCACTTCACACTTTGTGTCTGTGTAATTTACAACACTTACAAATCTTCTTCACTGCACTATTTATCCTACTTTGAAGACGTTGCAGGCCGGTCTCTTCCTCTGATATTTACATTCTAACAAGCGGTTGAGAAGGCCCTTTATTGCAATGCTATAGGTCTCGCATTTGCGAGAGTTTAAGCTATTAGTATTGTAAATGACAATGCCTTTTATGTTTTAGAACCTAAAACATAAATAAAAGGCATTGTCATTTACAATGCCAAAAGTTCAAACTTGTGTGAATGTGAGACCTATTGCATTGCAAATGCTTGTTTATTTTTAGTTTCATGAGAGCCCAGCAGCTTTCCCAACAATATAGTTTGTCAAAAACGTGACAAAACAAAGAAAGTATTGCAACGCCAAAAGGGCGGCTGTCAAAAACAGGCCTATTGGCTTTGCTGAATGATTATTTTTAATGTTAACACTCTCAACAGCAGTTTTAGAACGAAAAGTCATCCTATGCTGTATTTATGTGTTGTCGTGTCCCTTCTCACCTCTATCCCTTTACCTTATAACCCGATCCCATGTACCCATTTCTGAAGGAAACTTAATAAAATATTAAAGGCTAGATGTTTTGTTTATCTTCTTGAACCTTTTCAAATTATATTGAGTTAATGTTAATATTTCAAATGTGACAAGGAAGAATGTTATGTTATGTTAGCTAATATTTATAGAGCGCACGGCTACTCCCAGGAGTGTCCCGGCGCTGGGAAACATAGACCACATAACGTCAAACAAAGCAAACCATTGCTACGAAGCTCACAACTGAAAGAGCCACGTTTTCAGACTCTTCCTAAAAGTAGAGAGGTCAGGAATCTGTCTAAGGGAGAAGGGTAGGCTATTCCACAGCCGAGAGGCCACTGCTTGGAAAGATCTACCCCCTACCCGGGAGAGCTGAATCTTCGGGGCAGAGATCAAAAGCTGGGAAGAAGATCTCAAAGTCCGCTGTGGAATATAAGGTTGGAATCTATCCCTAAGGTAGGGGGCACCAATCTGATGAAAAGCTTTGAAGACCAAGACCAAGGCTTTAAAATGTATTCTATTCCGCACCGGGAGCCAGTGTAGTGAGAACAGAAGCTGAGTAGTGTGAGTCCTGGGCCCTGTCAGAAAGATGGCCCTTGCCGCCGCATTCTGAATCACCTGTAGTCAGCCCAGAAGATATTCAGGAAGGCCGAGATACAGGGAGTTTACATAGTCCAATCTGGAGACCACCAGGGCCTGGACCACTGTTTTTCTGTAGGGGGCTGAGAGCAAGGGGAGAAAATTCCGCAGCATTCTCAGCACCCCAAAACAGACCCCGGCCACCGTTTGGGCTTGGGCCTTCATGGAAAGGGCTGCATCCAATTTAACCCCTAGATTTTTCACGGTGGTGACGGAGGACGAAGGGGGGACATGTCCTGAGGCCACCAGTTATGCCAGGCTTCATACGGGCGGGGGCCAAAGAAAATAATCTCTGACTTCTCAGAGTTACACTTTAATTGATTACATCTGAGCCACGAGAAGACTTCAGAAAGACAAGTATTTATTAAGTTGCCGTTAAATTCAACACCCTTCTCGCACGTAAACAGCAGTTGGGTGTCATCAGCATATGACACTATTTTGGCTCCAAATTTCTCGGCGAGAAGGGCGAGGGGGCCATATACACATTAATCCTGACATCCTGAATATCCTGACCAGTATATTATATGTCAATACTTTCTGTTGGCGATATGATTATATTTACATTTGGATTTCTGAATGTCCCATTTGCAAATGTGTATTTTCAGAGAGTGACAAATAATTGTACGGGAAGGAACTGTGCATTGTATACATAATTAATAATTCGTTTATTATTGTTCCTGGGATTCTTTTGAAGACTACTCTTCGCTAATATGACAGAAGTGAGAAAGTCACACGCATTTATGAATATACATTTGCTCTGCTTTTTAAGTGGACTGGTATTGCATTGTGAGCTGTCAACATGTTATCTCGCCCCCGGAGGTTTCTCGGCGTTTCAATTCCCCGTATTCTACACATGAATTGTATGTTTTGTTTTCGATTTCACAGAAAAAAATATAGGATGTCATTGAAGATCTTGTTGAGAGGATTTCTTTCAAGGATGCTCAAAGCCTCCTTGCTGTGATACAAAGCTCTCATTAATGTATACAATAGATTAAATGCAGTTTTTCACTGAAAATGTGCCTTTGTGGCAAAAATGTATCTCATAGTTGAATAAAGCGTATTGGCATTCAGAAATGTCTATAGGTACAAAAGTAGCACGTGCCTGGCCGTGTTTCACTACAGGGCTATAAGTGGGCCCGGACTGTCCGGGTCTCAGACCCGGCAGTAATTTAAAAGGGACATTGAAACTGGTCCCTATAGGGCCCTATATTCATGCCCCTAAGGAGCTACAGCTACCCTGTCTCACAGCAATAAGAAACTCATGTGGCATCACCTCCCATGTCCTGGGGAGGTTTTAACTAGCACTCAGGTGTCTATTGTGTTCACACCTGAGCTGGAAATCTCTTCTGTGCAAGGGTTTCCAGCTCACCATGTGATTGTGACTCTTCACCACGTGTCTGTGTGATGAGACATGAAACTGTGTCACACCAGCCGCGGTCCCTGGCAGGTAAGGGCGGTGGGGCCGGGCTGGGGGGATTTGACAGACGACCAACAGAGAAAATCAAAGCGGAGATGAACAGCACGCTCTTCTACTGTTTATTACTGTAGCAGCTTAGTGAATGAAAGACACTAGCAGCCTGGAGGAGAAAATCAAAGCGGAGATGAACAGCATGCTCTTCTACTGTTTATTACTGTAGCAGCTTAGTGAATGAAAGACACTAGCAGCCTGGAGGAGAAAATCAAAGCGGAGATGAACAGCATGCTCTTCTACTGTTTATTACTGTAGCAGCTTAGTGAATGAAAGACACTAGCAGCCTGGAGGAGAAAATCAAAGCGGAGATGAACAGCATGCTCTTCTACTGTTTATTACTGTAGCAGCTTAGTGAATGAAAGACACTAGCAGCCTGGAGGAGAAAATCAAAGCGGAGATGAACAGCATGCTCTTCTACTGTTTATTACTGTAGCAGCTTAGTGAATGAAAGACACTAGCAGCCTGGAGGAGAAAATCAAAGCGGAGATGAACAGCATGCTCTTCTACTGTTTATTACTGTAGCAGCTTAGTGAATGAAAGACACTAGCAGCCTGGAGGAGAAAATCAAAGCGGAGATGAACAGCATGCTCTTCTACTGTTTATTACTGTAGCAGCTTAGTGAATGAAAGACACTAGCAGCCTGGAGGAGAAAATCAAAGCGGAGATGAACAGCATGCTCTTCTACTGTTTATTACTGTAGCAGCTTAGTGAATGAAAGACACTAGCAGCCTGGAGGAGAAAATCAAAGCGGAGATGAACAGCATGCTCTTCTACTGTTTATTACTGTAGCAGCTTAGTGAATGAAAGACACTAGCAGCCTGGAGGAGAAAATCAAAGCGGAGATGAACAGCATGCTCTTCTACTGTTTATTACTGTAGCAGCTTAGTGAATGAAAGACACTAGCAGCCTGGAGGAGAAAATCAAAGCGGAGATGAACAGCATGCTCTTCTACTGTTTATTACTGTAGCAGCTTAGTGAATGAAAGACACTAGCAGCCTGGAGGAGAAAATCAAAGCGGAGATGAACAGCATGCTCTTCTACTGTTTATTACTGTAGCAGCTTAGTGAATGAAAGACACTAGCAGCCTGGAGGAGAAAATCAATGCGGAGATGAACAGCATGCTCTTCTACTGTTTATTACTGTAGCAGCTTAGTGAATGAAAGACACTAGCAGCCTGGAGGAGAAAATCAAAGGTGGTAATGAAATGAAGTTGAGACTGCTGTTAGGACAAGTCTTTCTAAGATGCTTGGTTCCTTATTGCAGGAGCATAGCTTTTAATGGTGCAGCAGGTGCTGTGGCACCGAGGTCTGGAGAGCTTAGGGGACAAATTAGCCCTGTATATTGATGTATTTTACAAGCTGTTCAGAAGTAGGAAGGCAAATCTGCCTTGCTTACCCTCAGGCCCATGGCACCCGGCTACGCCACTGTTTCATGGGGTGAAAGCTGCGTGATGTCCTGCGGAATCGCTGAGTGAGCAGAGGGGTCCTCAGATTGAGCTCAGCACCATACCGCCTGCCGCAGCTTCAGAGGGAGCAAAGCCTGCAGTGTGGTCGGCTTCTGAAGAGAAATGGCTCGCTCCTCTACTCCCAAAAGGCAGGGGCGTAGCTTGGTCAGTATGATTGGGGCGGGGTGGCTTCAGATTTCCCAAAAATCATGCTGGGACATCTTGTTAAACACATTATATTAGAAGCAGGACATGAGGGGGGCTTAAGGGGCAGTGGAACGAAAGAGGAGTGTGCACTGTTAGTGGTACTTAAAATGCAATATTTTTAAAACAAATGAACAATTTTTAAGGCCTTCAAAACATAGACTAGAGTGTGTTTGTGTCTGTGTGGGCATGTAAAAATCCCAGGTGAAATCCAACAGATACTTCACATTGCCCGGCTGACAGCACTTGTACCCAACTATTTACTACAGATTACATTTTTTAGGGGGGGAAGGGGGTAACACTCCAAACACCCCTCCTGGAGCAATGCCCCTGCCAAAAGGTCAGGGAGTGCAGCACTACTAGCAGCACAACCAGACTTACGGGGGTCGGAGTGTGGGGGTGGAAGTGCTCAGCATCTCTGCAACACTCCCCACAAACAGCAGAGGGAAATAGACTGCAGGCTTGGGTAAAGGGGCTTCTGAGGGGAAATGACTGTTTCCCCAAGTGCCTGTGCTATAAATGGTGATTTACTGAATGGGGTGTGTGCGGTGGCAATGGGTGTTGATGGAATGCTTTGCCTGTGTCTGCCCATTTCTATGGTGGACGCAGATGTAAACAGGCAAAATACCATCGCTCACAATGCCTGACACCCCAAACATCAAATGACTGCCCTGTGGGCTAAATTAGAATGACACATTCGAAGATAATTGCTGAACGGGCTGACTTTTCGCCCAACCCTACTTGTTAACAGTTCTGTGGGCAGATTGCACATAAATAACGCTCCAGCTGAGTAATGACTGGAAGGACCCGACAAAAAAAAACTCTCTTTATATTATTTTATGCATTATTGGGCAATAAATATCCCCATAGATACAGAATGGGTAAAACCCTTTGATACATTAGGTCCAATGAGTTTTAATTTTAAAAAGTGTTGTCAAAATAGCCAAAATTGTCTCTTACGCAGTCCTAAAATTGTAGAAAGAAACGTGAAAGGGGGAGAAGGGGGTGTTCTTTCATAAACAAAAAGGTTTGCTGTGTGTGACCAAAACAAAATGGTGCCTGACCAAAACCAAATGGTGCCCACTCACAAACGCCTCTGCCTTCAGAAGAACTGCTGCACCAGTGGTTGCACTGAGGACAATGCGCCCCCTCCAAGGCAGGTGGGGATATCACATTGATGTAGGCAGTCCTTCATTGATGGATGAGAGGCTCTGGCCTCTGCTGACGTGACTGGCTGGCTGCAGGTAAGCCCACCAGGGTCCAAATGAGACTCCGAGTAACTTTTTATCTTTCGCCCGTGAACAGGAAGAATAGCTGATTAGAGAGTAAATGTATGAATTATTTACAACTAAGACACATTTCTTAACTATTCTTTTGTAAGTGAAATGTGTTTTTAAAATGTTTAACTTAATGTGGAAACGTCGATCTGGAGAATGGCAAATAATTTACATGACAATAATTTACATTACAGTCCATCTTAGATCAGTCAAAATCTTCCTAGTCAGTCAGGATTCATGACCAACTACAGCAATAATGACATTCACTAAAACTAGTTATCAAGGACATGTTTTGTCTTGGGGATTGCCTTTGCCTCATCTAGGCCTGGATATCAATCAGAAATCTATCTTGAAACAGTGCTTAATTTGAGCCGGTGGTTTCCGGTGCTCAGCACCAGCACCTAATTGTCAGCACCTGTACTGATGACAATCTACCACACAGGGGCGATATTTGTCTAATTTAGAGATGAGCACAACACTATCTGTGTATTAATTCAATATACATTAAAAATGACTAATATCTGCCACTCAGGTCATTATTATAGCTTTGGGTGGCCTGGTAGAGTCTACATTGTCACACTTGTAGAGATTGACGGTTAGTAATTGTGTTGGCACTGTGAGGCGGGGCAATGGTTGGTGCAAACTGCAGTGAACTCCTGATGAGAGCCCTGGCACTTATTTTTTTTACAAATTAGCCACTGTCCTGAAAGTGGCCTTAATCTGCCCAAAAAGTGATTTGTTTGGCAAACAGTCTCCGATTTAATAGTGACCCCCACATTATGAAGCTGATGGGATTCCCATCAGAACTTGATGCAGAGGCCTGTCCTGTTACAAAGCCTTTTCCTTTTTAATGGTGGAAAACCATGCAGAAGATGTGTGAATACCCCCAAGAGGATGTGGTCTCACGACTAGACTGCCGACCTTGGAGCTGGGAAACCAAGGTTCGAGCCTTGGGGTGGACTCCACATCCTGTGATTCTGGGCAAATCACTTATTATCCCCGTGCCTAACAAATAAATGAATGTGTCCTTGTGTAACGTACCTGGTGCTCATGTAAAGCGCTCCAATACCTTCGGGTCGAGTTTGCGCTATATAAATCTGCAAAAAAACAAAATGTAGGGATTTGTGTGTCCCTTGCATTTTGCGTGGTCTGTAATATTCACGTTCTCTCCATAAACTCTAAACTAAGAATAGCAGTAAACCTTTCATACTAGTGAATTTGAGTTTCCTTCGACGTCCGGAACCACAGATCTTTATTCTGCCAATTTATTCATTATTCATTACTTAGCTTTATTCGGATCATAACAACAAACCATAAAAGCATGAACACAAAAACATGAAATACATTAGAAAATAATGAAAACAAAGTAGATCATATTAATAAAACAATGCAATAGCAATATAACCCATCCAAGATAGTGCAAGGTACAAGCTATAAAGCCAAAGCCACAGCTGTCAATCAGTTTCTCAGAAACGAAACCTGTGCATTACTTTATGCACCTGAGCTAAACCTCAGTAGCGGCCCGTGGAGGGAGTTCCGTGGGGCGGTGAGGCGGGGCGGGGGAGGGGCAGGGTGGGGGGTAGTAAACACCGGAATATGGATGAACGGAGGTAAGTAAACAGTTAAATAAATAAAACGAATTTCGTTGCGCGCGCTGCAACACATTTTGCAATGCAGCGCACGCAACTAAATTCGTTTTATTTATTTAAATGTTTACTTACCTCCGTTCATCCATATTCCGGTGTTTACTACCCCCCACCCTGCCCCTCCCCCGCCCCGCCTCACCGCCCCACGGAACTCCCTCCACGGGCCGCTACTGCTAAACCTTGATGAAACAAGTCTATAAATAAGGCTAGTCTGAGTTGCCATTGATAGCAGCACCTCTTTCAAACCGCATATCACCAAGAAAACCAAGACAGTCTGCTACCTGTTTTCATATTTAGACGGGATGAAATCCTGCCTATATGAACTGAGCGGTAGAAACTTAGTCCAACACAATGAAATTGACACTTAGAAGCACCCGTAATTCCCCAATCCTTATCTATATAGTGGCAACAGCTGACTCACCTGAGTACTTGACTTCACACTAACTCCACTGATGTGCATCTTTTTTTTGGTGCAATTTTACATAGCGGGAACTCAACCTGAAGGTATGAGAGTGTTTTACATGAGTACCAGTTACATTACAGAAGGACACATTCAGGGGCATATTAATCAATATATGATGCAGCGCAGAAAGCCACCTTGCTGCACTGCACTGGGTGACAGAGGGCGGGCAGGAATGCACCGGATTCAACATAATACTGAAGGTGGAGATTTTATCCTTCAAAAATAAATAAATGTTTCAAAGTGTACAATTTTGCTTGAAGTCAGCTGTTCTTCATTTTTTTTCTTTGATATTTGCATGATGAACCTGTGAAGATGAATATGATATTGAAAGAGCGCTAAGGTGCTCTTTTCATTTGTAGGGGTGAATCGTAATCATGAGTAGTTTGCACCTGCATTTATTCTTTTGTCTTATTAACATGAGGGTGTTAGGAATGTAGTGTAAAAACATGGAAATGATGTGTTAAAGTTGCATTTACATAACGTGCACAAATTAATATTGCAGAATAATTTGTGCTTGCTTGAAAGCAGTAATGTGCATAATGTTGTATACGCCACTTACAAGTATTGACATATTTGATGTGCTCATGTAACGTGATGATTTAGAAATGTTCGGTAAAGTGTTCATTGATATGTAATGTTATAAGGCTTGTATGCCATTTTCTTATGTTGGCCGATTTCTGTAGGCCTGGAAATGCTTTTACCCTGGACGCTCTCTAAGGGGGTTGAATGTATTAGTTTGAATTTCATGCGTATGTTGGATTTTGTTCTTTCTCACGTTCCGTTGCAGGTGGTGAATTCATCGTTGTTAGTTAGAATAACGCTTTTGTTTTAGGAGTTAGGCTTAGGGAGGAGAAGATACAATGAGCGTATGAGAAGCTGATAACGAGAGACGGTGTTCTTTCTCACTGGAGAAGGCCTGGGAATCAAGGTCATCGTGCGTGCCGATAGCTGGGAGTGTTGAGGTGGAGTGGAAATTCACCTGTGAGAAGGTGTCCAGCGGAATGAGTCGGTCAGGAGACCCGAATGGGCGTGTTTTGTGATTCTGATGTTGGAATTAGGGCCAGTGCCCCGGGGGTTGAGAGAGGAGAAGAGGGGAGACATGAGGAGGAGAAGGAGCATCCTAGAACGAGCTCTGTAGCCTATGCTACTTGACCCATTCAACGTGAGTGTACTTCTTAGGAAGTCTTCCCGTGCTGACACCTTTTCCCTGAACTTGCCTGGGAAGATGTTAAGTAGGGATTCCACTTTAGAGATAGTGTAGGGATAGACTAATGCTTTTTACTTACGAGCCCCAGATGAAGTCTGACCAAGATGTGGGGACTCTCATTGCCTGCGTTCTGGTTCTTGAGTTTATCATTCTGTTTATGTTGCATCGAGTTAACTTTGCTCGAAGGTTTGCCTTTGTTTTAGTTCCAATGTATATTTACAACCTCGTCTTGAGGTGTCTGTATGTCCAACTATTTTTGGCTTTGTAATAAATAGACCAACGTAGAACCGGAGTCTGTGATCCTTCAGAGTCATGAGTTATTGGGCCCGTAAATTGCTGCATAAATTGTTGTTGTGAAATGTCTCTTCCCTCTACACTGCCAATCAGGAACCAATGATCCATCAGCCAGAGAGTGTTCCAGAAATACATTGTATTGTGGAACCTCACCCCTAGCAGTATTGAACATTTATATACGATAGTTTGTGCAAAATCACGTGATAGCCAAACGCAAACAAACATCTACTGGCGTGGGGCCCTTTCCATTAGAAGGAAAGCCCACAGTAACTCTTGGGAAAAATGTGCCCAGTCTAGACAGTTGTATAGCTACCACCTGGAGACTGGTCCATGTTTATATAGTCAAAATCAAGAAGAATAAAGAAGATATTGCTAACCGTAAAACCAGTCTCATTTACATTGTAATCCAACATAACACCCTGGCGGTTTCAAAAGCATTGAGGGAAAATTATACTACATCGGGCAAACTAGTTATGGATAAAGGTCTAATCTACTATAGTATCAAGCCTTGAGTCAAGGGCTTGATAATGGTTGTATGACCCTAAATCCGACCCCCAACCCTTTAAAAACTACCCCCAAACCCGAGCCCAGCCCAACTTACCTGTCCACATCTGGAGCTACCTGTTCCTATGATTTCTCTTCCTCTCCCTGCCCATCCGGACACTAGACCACACTATCTGCCTTAACCACACATATGCGTGGTTAAGGCAGATGCGGGATTCAGGCAAGCGTGGTTGCGCTTGAGCTGGAAAGGCACACGTGGCTTTGCCCACGTTGTTCCGGCCGCTTCCCCTTAATAATATATAGTCAGTTAGTCCTTTATCGATAACTTGAGTCTAGAGGTGGTAGTGGAAGGAAATATCCATGTGGTCCTTGTACTGCTGCCCTGAATGAGTAAAAGCACACTCACACTTGGAGAATGCACCAGGCTACCATGAGCCCCAAAGTTTCTTCGATCACCTTCCCTCATAAAGAATTTCAGGCAGACGAGATACACCAGTCAAGTTAGGGTTCTCCATAAATGTGTGTGCACTTTCTTCCGGTGGGAGGTGTATGATTTTCCCCTGGTTATTTTTAATCAGGCTGAGTGCTTGATTAAAGTATTGGTATTCACTTAATTAAGATCCTTTCTAATTTTACACAAGAACCACGTTTCTTCCTGCTTCCCATATATGTACCCAGTGATGAACAACAATCTTCACCCTCTGAAAGTGGCCTCCTTTTTAGCTTCCCTCTTCAAAATAACTTCCCTGGTTCTCTGGTATTGAGATGCCCACGTGGCCATGAGCCTCCTCTGATATACCACCCCCTGGCCCTTGTTGGGGATCAAGTAAACTTACTTGTTTCTTTAGAACAAAATGGATCCACGATGGTGACATAATTTTTTAATATCTCCTCCACAAGGCTTTTCATGTTGTCTTTGCTGTACCACACAGCACTATGGGACTTATTTATAGATTGGGGGACGGATTATTCCATCAAAAAGGGATGGATATCCTGCCCACTTTATTCTAAGTAGCATAGACTATGATGCACCTGTAATATGGTGGACTGGACATCCGCCAAGTTTGTGACAGAGCATCACACCTCCTAAACTCGTGATAAGGCCCTCGAAGGTGTGCTTCCTTTTCTATGTTCTATGACACTATCCTAGACTCTAATGAACAGATCGATGAGGCAGCGCACTCCGGAAATAGCGCAAAGGTATCTTTGGCTTGACCATTCTTCTGTGCCTCCATATCTATTGTTGCAATCTTCCCACCGAAAGAAGCATTGGTATTAGCCACTCAGGCGCATTGCCCAATATGATCAGGATGTTTCCTTGCATTTCACAATTGAAATGCAAGCACTTCATTTGCTTAAGCAGCACACTCAGTGGCTAATTTTTCAAATTGTTTATATTTCAGAAGTAAAATGCATCACAATTCCTGTTGCCTGCCTCGAGTGAGGGGGCCCAGGCATAGTCAAAACACAAGAGGACTGATTTAGCCAGACTTTGTGCCAACAACAAGTCACTAAAAATGACACAAATCAGCGCAAGTTCTTGATAGGAGATTTATTTTCCAGCACAAAGGGTTTTTTTTCTGAAAAGTTGTCATTTTTGTAGTGCAGATAGCGCTATGGACTGCTTTGTGCTACATTGTGTCAAAAGGGCGTTACCACCCATAGTTTTTGATGAAAGTCAGATCTACAAAGATTATCAGACACGGTTTTGCGTTAAAAAAAAAACACCTCTTTGAGGGAGGTGTAAAACAGGAGAAATGTTTTTATTTGTCCTTATATTTCACACTTTGCATGTGTACTGCACTGTACAGCAAGCATCCAATATGTAGCATGCTGAAAAAATTGTCTAACCGTAGCATTTGCTATTTGAAGGGAATCCAGTACAATAACTATGTTAGACACTACACACGAGAGAGAGAGAGGAGGGAGAAGAAAGAGGAGAAGGAAGAGAGGAGAAAGGAGAGAGAAGAAAGGAGAAAGGAGAGAGGGAAGAGGAGAGAGAGAGAGAGAGAGCCTGTGTGTGTGTGTTGCACTAGGCAGCCAGTTTGTACAGCCAAGAGAGCACCAGCAGGCCCGGTTTGTTAAATACAGCTGTGAACTGCTTTCTCTCCCTGGTGTGATGCAGCATAGAGACTTTGGTTGTGCTGTGATGAGGGCCGGTGAATCGGTGGCAGAATCATACCTGCCAACTCACACGGTGCCACAGTGTGACACACGATATCGGCTCCCATCACATGGTCTCCCGGTGAGGAGCCGATATCACACTGTGGCAGGGAAAATGAGCTGAAAACCACTGTAAATAGTGGTTTTCCAGCTCGTTTTCTAGAGGTTTTGAAGGGGTCCATTAAGGGGTGTGAAAACACCCCAGGACATTGGCACCATCCTCAGCGGGCTTTATTTTTTGGGGGAGGAGGAGCTTTGGAGTGAGGTGGGGTTCAAAAGTGCCTCCTGGGTACTTCTGGGCATGAGGCCCGCCCCCTCAAGGCCCCGCCCCCTCCTCACACTGTGAGGTTGTTCTACAAGTTGGCAGGTATGCAGCAGCGTTACCATATGATAATGGATTCACTCCATTTGCATAATTTGCAGATTTCATGAAAATATGTTTTATGGATGACAATTCTGAGAATGAGAATGACAGCATGATAGCCTTGCTGTATAATTTTGTCCTCGTCGACATAATCGTCGTAGCTCTGACAGCGATAAAGGAAATATTTTACATATTTTATGGCTTACTTGTGTGTGTTTGTCGTGTTGTGCGAGTGTTTGCAAATAATTTCTCAAGAAACTTTAGCCCCCTCTGGCACAAAAACCTGCCCACATCACTGGGCTCATGAGAGGCCTAACAGCAGCCCAGTGCCTGGAAATGGAATTACTTCAAAACATGCTGTGCAACCAAGAATCCTCTTATTCTGAGCTGCTGAATTACTACTAACTAGCAACGCAGAACTAGGTTAGCTCGAAGTAACTTGGTCAAGTGTAAAGTCGAATATATAAAATGAATGTAGGACACAAAAAAGTCTCCATGGTGATTATTTGTATGGCTCCAGAAGGACAAAGTTTGAGAATGTCTGCAAGGAACCAAATATGTGACCTCTGAAGCAGGTGCATTGATCTACTCAACTGTGTTTTCGACAAACCAGGGATAACTGCCTCATTGGTTGAAATCTGCCCCATGCTAGATGTTAGTAGAACGAGTAGTGTTTCTTGTTTTCTTTATACGCTATATATATATAAAATTGCAAGTCTGGGAAATGTGCATTTTGTCAACTGTGCTCCAGACTAGTACTCACAAATTGCCTCCCAAGTATTTGAAATAGCTAGATGGTGAAAAAATAGAAGGATACAAACTTGGTTAAAAACAAGTATTGTCAAAGTCAATAGGTCTGGTGTTGACTGGCAGCCTAGTGCTTTTACAAGGTTTTCAAGTTCTTTTTATTACAAAAATATTTCCAAAAATGGTTGTACAACCATGCACACACAATCTCATGCACAAGTAGCCATTTTTGAATAATGTGGTAGTAAAGTTTCAAGGAAACATTCTGAATGCACACTCAAGTTTGAACATGTGTGCTGATTCAGAGTCGACGTCTTCGAACATTTTTGTAATAGAGTTGCCATTTTGGAATGGGTTGGAAGACCATTCTTAAACAGATGCCGCTTTCAGGGCCAGGTAGCAATGTCTGGGGAGCTGCCGGGTCTTCACAAAGGAAAACAAGCACTGGCTAAAACAACAGGTTTTTTAAAAGAAGGTTTGAGTTTCAGTATCACAAAGGCGGGTATTTGCAGACGGAAGTGAGAGGGAAGGGGAAGCTCCCAGAGATTGTTTCACCAGCGATACTATAGTCATCATTTCAAAATTACAAGGGTTTTTTTCTAAAAAAAATAAAAAGCACAATTTTTTATTGACATTACTGTTTCAGTCATCCAGTAGCTTGAGGCAGTCTTGATTAAAGCCTTTGCTTTTCAGGTGCACTCCAGTTGCATTCTAGTATTTGGAGTTATTTTTAACCGAAGAAAACACTACTTCTGATTCCAAATTAAAACCGAGTGCAGTGCTTACTCCCGTTAAAAAGAACTGCAAATGCCAGTTGTTGTCCCTCCCTCGCCTTCTGTTGAGTAAATGAAACACTAGTGTTGATTGAAAATAGTGCCCATTTTCCCTCAGCACTCTGCAGATGCCTGGAAAGCACACACATGCTATTTTCAGTTCACAATTATGTCAATGGCAGTGTATACTTCCTCCCACACACAGTACAAGAGATGATTTGTAATAGCGGAGCATGCTTAATTAATAGGTGCAAGGGGGTTTTACCATCTCTACAAACCAGAGAATGCACTTTGCCAAACAACACTTCTATTTGCATGCTTGGCGAGTCTTTAGTGGCCTGCAAGCTAATGAAAACATGTAATGCAGTTCAATGGTTGAAGTGCATAAAAAATAATGGGAACTGCAATGCTGCATGCAGTGGGGGTGGGGTTAGTGAGCGTGGGGGTGGGGCCAAACGTGTGGCTAAAGAAATAAAAAATGCTGTACTCTTTTTGGTCTTTCATCGTCAGGTAGCTGACTGTCTCCACTTAACCTGTTGAATTGTGGGATTTGCAGTCCTAACTCTGTAGTTTTTTCCCTCTCATTCCCTGTGACTATCAGTTTTTCCCTCCGTTTTTCTCCCTTGCTCTGTGCTAAGACCTGTATGTTAAGCAGTCCACCCCCAGCTCCCATTTTGTGGTAGTAAGTGAGTAAAACCAGCCCCCCTTTACCACCCTAGCAACAGGGATATTTCTACATCAAAGAGAGAACAGAGGGTGCTCTGGGACAGCAGTAATCTGCTATTTAAGCTGTGTTTAATAGGGACTGTGCACTTCGTTTCTTGGCCGGGAGAGGGAGTAAAGTTTTATACAAACAGTATTGTTGGAGGACAAGTTTATTAGACCCCTTCCTGCAGAAGTCCAAAGTGTGGATTGAGCCTGTCTGTCTCCTAGGAGATTTCTGAATAGAGGAGCAGCTCCCCAGCCCCATCCCCAGACCCACCCCCAGGCCAGCAAACCTAGGCCTGCTGATTGGCTCTTCAGCTCCCAGGCAACCCTGAGCCCTCCTCTCACACCTGCCCAGGCCCCTTAAGGCCTTGCTGGGTGCACCCCAAAACATTCCCCGCCATTTTGGTGAGTTGCAGTCTACCTGTGCCCCAGATTGCAGTGAAGCAGCAGGGTCCAGGAAGTGGTAGGGAGGCAGACTAGTACTGTCTCTTTCCTAACAATTTAAAAAACGATTTTCCACACCTGTGATTGCATCATTTTTTTTTTCTTTAACTGTCTTTGCCTGTGG
This sequence comes from Calotriton arnoldi, assembly GCA_963921515.1. NCBI lineage: Eukaryota > Metazoa > Chordata > Amphibia > Caudata > Salamandridae > Calotriton > Calotriton arnoldi. The sequence continues at coordinate 39,418 of CAWUFW010011534.1, read as the reverse complement.
TTGTTACAGTTTAAAATTGTAGTTTTAACCTACCCGTGATTGCATACTTTATCACCTGTTTTGTGTTTACACTTGTGGTTCTTCCTTGCCTGTGACTTTCTCTTTAACCTGTTGAATTGTGGGATTTACAGTCCTAACTCTGTAGTTTTTTCCCTCTCATTCCCTGTGACTATCAGTTTTTCCCTCCGTTTTTCTCCCTTGCTCTGTGCTAAGACCTGTATGTTAAGCAGTCCACCCCCAGCTCCCATTTTGTGGTAGTAAGTGAGTAAAACCAGCCCCCTTTACCCCCTAGCAACAGGGATATTTCTACATCAGAGAGAGAACAGAGGGTGCTCTGAGACAGCAGTAATCTGCTATTTAAGCTGTATTTAATAGGAACTGTGCACTTCGTTTTTTGGCCAGGAGAGGGAGTAAAGTTTTATACAAACAGTATTGTTAGAGGACAAGTTTGTTAGGCCCTTACCTGCAGAAGTCCAAAGTGTGGATTGAGCCTGTCTGTCTCCTAGGAGATTTCTGAATAGAGGAGCAGCTTCCAACTCCCTGGCCAGCAAACCTTGTCTGAGGTCGCTGGGACCTTATATAGTCTGCTATTGGTTGGTACATGTGTGCACTGATTGGTGGTTGTATCTGGTGTTTCTTTTGGATTAGGGTTAGGGTCCTCATTGGTTGGGTATTTGAGGGTTCTGATTGGTTTCTGGGTCTGTGACTCAATCAATGTAGGGTTGGGACTAGGGCTAGGGATGTACTCGCTGGAATGAAATATCGACCACAAACTGACCACTGCATACGGCGTCCATGCGCTCAGGAATCCAAAACTGACAAATATGGCCATCTGAAAGACATAGAACATATTAATCTGACCTGATATCAATTTCAAACTACAGTTCTTATCAATAATGGAAAATAAGCAAGATGGTAGTAGGCATGACGGTTTCTGCGAACTTCAGGGATTGAGAACTATTTGGAGCAAATGTAAGATTAGTGGTCCATTTTTTATTTCTTCTTTCCCACAAAAACACCTCCAAAATCAGAACACTGGCTTTGGACTAGGATATTGAAGTTTTAATATTTAAAAACAAGTTCTCCTTCTCCACACAACATACACTGGTCGATTTTCAGGTACTAAATCCTGAAAGGATGCATGCTGGGTTTAGCGCACATATAAGACTGATTATTTATCCTCTTCTATCCAGCATATACTATTTAAGGTTTTGCTGCAGTGGAAAAGTCCTTTTTGCTATGGTAGTAGCCAAGACTGTCAAAGGGGTGGCAGACTATTTTCCATCCAAGAAGCCAATGTAAGGATTTCATCTACCAGGTGCTCTTAAATGGCAAGAGATTTCAGCAGATGACAGAAACCCATTTATTTTGATTCATCAATTTTCCTCCTACTCGACTGTAAAATATATGGTCCCAGTGGACATATCCTTGTTAATGATGGCATTGTCACATCATCATATATTGCTGAATATTTACTTTCATCTCCTCCACAATCATCATCGCTAATGTCCTTCACACACGCTTTCTTGACCTGTCAGTCACAAAATATACCGTGGGGTGTGTGCATTAAGTCCAGGTCTAGGGTTATGTCCAATCTAGGGTGAGTTTATTTTAAAAAACGGCAGCACATGCCAAATTAACAAGCATTTGCAATGCAAATAGGTCTTGTATTTGTGAGTTAGAGCTATTGACGTTGTAAATGACAATGTTTTTGACCTACACGTTTTATTTTTGGAGTGAATGTATGTAGTGTGCAAAATCCCTTGGCAAGGTCCTGCACTTCGTAATAAATATATTGAAAGACTCAAAGTGTGCATTGTGTCAACAAGTGTTTGGCACATACCTCATGGGTGAAGTGTCGCCACACATGCACACCATAGGTGCTTTACTAATGCGAAACTCATTAATAAAAGTAGTGCTTACAGACTAAACAACGCCTACCGTGTAACAACCGAATTAAAGGGGCCAGTAGCCATGGGAGGATACAAATGACGACATGGCCGTACTAAGGAGGGACTAACAAGCCTATTAAGGAATCAGACGCCAGCATTTATGAAGAGCAAAGACACAAGCCAATGAAAAATGTGGGCGGGGCTTCTCCTCCGTACAGTACCTACAACAGATCGCCAGAGGAGCGCTTGCTCAGGCTCGACCTAAAAAGCATGTATTGATTTGTTTTCTATTAAGAACTTTCTTTTGCCAGCAGTCCTTGTTCTAGAACCAAATCCCCCACTAATGTTCTCTATTGCTGGTGGGATATTTAAATGTCTTTGTAGGAAGCTGGCTCTGTATATGGTATGCCACTAGGTGGTTATACCGTGCAGAGAGCCCAGAGATTACCCCAGAAGTGTACAGGCCTCATTGCAAACCCAAACATTCGTGGTAGTATTATGCCTAACACAGAGGCCTAACACAGAGGAGTGTAAGAGATTTGTTGTGCACAAACTGACCAATAATTGACACACGACTCGAAAAGGAAATCCACACCAATTTTATCAAAATAAACTTTTCTTAAGATTTATTTTAAGACCAAGATCTTTGCAAAAAGATAAGTATGTTTTTAAATAGAAATACTTTTCAGTTTCAAAAGTGGACACATTGCAATTCTCATTCTCTGGTATGTTAACCTATGGAGGAAAACAATAATGCTGGTTTACAGGCAAGTGTGCAACTTACAATTCCAGTCTTCGGGTTTCAGGGTCAGCAGAGGGCAAGGTTCAAGTAAGCACAAACACTGCACCACCAGCGGTACAGGGGCGGCCGGGTGCATAGGTCAAAACTAGAGGTCGGGCTCAATGTTACCCAATGGATACTGGGGGTGCTTGAAGACACGCTGCTTGCAGGTAAGCAAAGCGGCTGCTGGGGTCAAGCTTCAGAGGTTTAGACAAGCACGGGGGACCACAAGGTAGTACCAAACATACACCACTAGAGGCACAGGGGTGGCTGGGTGCAAATACAGTGTCGGGCGCCCAATGCAAATCAATGGAAGAACTTGGTTTTGAAAACAGGCTGCAGGTGTCGAACTAGAGGCTACACAAAAAACACCAGTGACAGCAGAGGTAAGTTGGGATGCTGTGAGTCATAGTGACACCATCAGTCGAGCTATCCAAAGCCCAGGGGCTTCGGGTGCAGGGGTGTACTATGACGTCTGGTTTCTCTTACCATTTCCTGTTGCGGTCGAGGGGAACCTTTGGATTCATACTGCAGTCGTCGTCGTGGAGTCCAGGGGGGGTCAGCCAATGGTGGAATTGGACTCAGGATCACTGGGGAACCTTTTCTGGATTGGTGGGGCACCTGGACACAGGCCGGAGGCTTCAGGTGCAGAGTGATTAGGAATCGCGTTTCCGGATGGCACCAGAGTCCTTTGTGTTGATTTCATGTGGACAGAGCCACTGTCCTCAGGAGTTCTGGACTTTTTCAAAGGCAGCAGTCATCCAAGGGGTTGTGGAGGTCACTGGTTGCAGGACAGACATCATTCTCTTCGCAGGGGCTTTGAAGCTGCGGACAGGCCGGTTGGGCTGGGGATAAGTCAGTGGGCATCGTTGGCTTTTAGGATTCTGGGCACTTTACCACTGCTACACAGTGCTGAAGTGCTAGTGCTCACTCCTTAAAACATGGTAACATTTCCCAATACTTGATTGTCACATTTAATGTACTTATAAGTCCCTAGTAAAGCGGTGCAACATGTACCCAGAACCTGTAAATTAAATGTTACTAGTGTGCCTGCAGCACTTATTGTGCCACCCACTTAGGTAGCCTTTTAAAATATATATCGTGCGTGCCATTGCAGCCCATATGCAGTTTTAAACTGCCAATTTGACATGGCAAAAAAAAAACTTTTGCCAAGCTCAAAACTCCTTTTTAATACATATAAGTCACCCCTAGAGTAGGCTCTGAATAGCGCATAGGGCAGAGTGCATTGTATGTAAAAAGTGGGACATGTACGTTTAAGTTTTATTTGTCCTAGTGAAAAACTCACAAATTTGTTTTTCACTACAGTGAGGCCTACCTCTCCCATTGAATAACATTGGGTTTCCTTATCACATTTAATAAGTGATAACATTTGTTTGGGAGCAGGTAGAATGCCATGTTTGGTGTCTAAGAAATTGTAATTTAAACCTCTTTTTAATGGTAAAGAAGGATTTTAAGTCACAGTTGTGGGAATGCCATTTTTGGAAATTTTGCATTTTCTTGTCCTAACCATTTGTGCCTGTTCCTGGGTCACATGACTAAGTATAGTTGGCCTTTGTGTATTCCTCTCAGACAGTCCCAAAAAGGGGACTGGGTGTTGGCAGCATGGGCCACCCTGACAGGATGGGCGGAGCTGTGAACTGTCCCGCTTGCACTTCAAAGACCCTGCCTCAGCCCACACGCAAAGAACTTCAGGCTCATGGGCAGGGAGGAAGAAAGTTCCAACACCATCTGTAGGGGAAAACTCTAGACACTTCTTATACTTCAAAGCTGGCAGCAGGTATAAAATAAGGGCCCTTAGACCCACTCTTCAGTACCATCCTGGACCTGCGGATACTACAGAAGAAGGACTGCCCTGCTGTCTGAGAAGGAAGGCTGGACCTGCTCGCTTCATCCCAGGATACCTGAAGTTACTCCAAAGTCAGCTGACTGACATCCTGTTCAGAGGACATAACAAGCTCCTGGCTCCTGAGGCCTCCCTGCAACTGCCCAGCTGACCTTCAGTAACTGGAACTGCCTGAGTCCTTCTGGCCTCTGCAAGAGTGAATCCCTGATCCCCAAGAGGTTCCTTCCAGGTCTTGCCACGTTGGGTGGTATCAGAGTGCGTTCCTCCTCTGAAGAATTAGAAATCTTGACGTTTTGGGATGTTTCTGCCCGCAATTACCACCAACGTGAAGCACCAGTGGACCTGACTCTTCACGCTACAGTGACCACCAGCTGTACCAGACTGTACCAGCAACGCAAGACCTGCACTTCATGCTACAGCATCGACTGCCCGCGGTGACCACCAACTTAAAGCTCGAGCAACGACCGCCCGCAACGCCCGACACGATCTTCGCACTACAGCAATGACTCTCAGTGATGCCCAGCCTGCTCTTCATGCTACAGTGATGACCATTCACAATTCTCTCCCTGCTCCTCGCATCCTTCACCAACGCGAACTGAACTCTCTGCACCGGACTTTGAGAAGGTAACTTTTTCAGCTGTACTAACCTGGTCTCTCTATCCGGCCCAGGCTCCATCATGGCCCGCCTGAACTTGTAATGTTCCTACATTTGAGCATGCACAGATGTGCTGGTGAGGGTAAACAACCCTGACCACGAAACCGTCGCCCCGCATGTTGTTACAACGCGGTCGTTACAACGACCCCGTTGTAACAACGCATACCATTACCCCGCAAGTCGTAACAACAACTTGTGGAGGGGGAGAAGGTGTTGGATTTAAAATCCAATACCTTCCCTACTGTCTGCACAGACTGGAGTTGGAATAGTAAATTTTACTATTCCAACATCCTGCGCCCCCCTCCGCAAGTCGTTTTTACGACTTGCGGGGTAATGGTATGCGTTGTTACAGCGCGGTCATTGTAACGATCGCGTTGTAACAACATGCGGGGTGACGGGAAGCGGGAAAATGAGGCATATTCACTGGTGAGTGGTGTTTTGTTAGGGGCTATACATACCTTAAATCTTTGAAATTGCATATCTCTGGTTCTACTGATTGGATTTGTATTGTTTTGGAGTAAAAAAATTATTTAATTTTATTTCATTTTTTTGTTAGTGTGGGATTTTCTTGTCTTAAGTTCTCACTTTATCTCTGTTTAAGTGCTGCATAAATACTTTACACATTGCCTCTGAGTCAAGCCTGACTGCTTTTGTGCCAAACTAATAGAGGGTCAAGTACAGGTTAATTTAGTGTCTTTTGTGGTTCACCCTGACAAGGGTTATGGCTGTTGCTTGAGAAGAGTTTACACTCCCCTCCACTAACAACCCCATTTGTCACAGGATGTAATTGGACTTATAACTAAAAGATGAAAATACATGTTGTTTGTTAATCTTGGAGGTCATGGAAAAAGATAACACCCAAAAACCCTTTCCTATTTGATGGTGTCCATTACTTTCTCCCTAATATTTGCTCAAATGAATGATTTTGTAAATGATTTCCTCTGAATCATACCTTTCATATATTTGACCGCTCTTTACATTTTTGTAAATGCTTCCAGTTTTTCAGTGGTATGTAGCTCAAAGGAAATTAAGTTTCCTTTTGGAGCATTGAAAATGTTAAATGTTTATTCTAATAATTATAGCAATCCATTGATTAACTTCCTTTCTCCAGGTGAACTGAATGTATCAACATGACTAGTCTCCAGTTGCTTTGCAAGTTCCTATTTTCATCCACAACACTGGAAACCACAATGAGGTAAGATGTCTTGCACATAATATGGCCTGTCAGCCGTTTGAGTGAAGGTTCCGAAGGTCTTACTGAAATTCATGGAGACTAAATTGATCACTCTTTATTTATATACATGCCAAGGCATATAGTCAAAGAAATTTTGCATCATCTCATACTAGCCAAATACGTTTTACAGGAATCGGATAAATTCTCTATTTTTAAGATGCAACAGTACATAAAGATTTCTTGACCGGAAAGCCATTATATTTGCCTTTTGGGTTATTGGTAGAAAATGTGATTGAAGTGTAAGAATGAGAGATTGTAACTTCACAAATCTGGTTGAAATATTTCAGCCAATGGTGCCAGACAAGTGATGAAGTAACAGGGGATTGGCTGTGAAAATAGCATTCAGTTAAAAATGGACCCTCTCGTGTTTTGTGTCATGAATGAACTAAGAAGTTCCATAGGCTTCATGATGCTTTAAGAAGTTGTTGTAATACGTTTTCTAGAAGAGCTATACATCTTGGTGCTCAAAAGACTTTTGAAGCGTAAAGTCTAGCATTTAGTATGAATCCTGTAGACATAAGGCACCACCTTTGATACAAGTGCATTTGTGTGTACCTTAAAGAAATAGTTTGGGTAATGAATGTTAAAGGAAATGGTTACTCACTCTGTTAGTTTGTGGCTTGTAGTGTTGTAGATTCACATGTTGTACACACTCCTGTAATCTAGTATTTTTTTCTTCTGAACAGTTTACATTCATACACACTGCAATAGCTTATATGGAAGGTGATGTTCTTAGTGTCTATAACATTATTATGCAAGATCAGTGAGTTACCTGCTTCATCAATAGAGGAGCACCCACTTGTTTTTCGTCAAAGTCTTTCCTTCATATTTGGGCAAGCATCTAATCATTCATTATTTCACACCCTAAAGCCCATACTACATTAGGACATCAAATCATGTATTTATTCCCATTGAAATTTGTGTTTGTGAAAATGTGCTCGTAACAATCTGAATGCAATGAGCAGATATCTCCTGTACAAGTTTCCTGCATCTGGGGATATTTTATGTGAATCTAGAGCACTGCAATCTGAAAACAGTTGTTTTGTCCTTCTGACTCCTTTAGTAGGATCAGTATAGTATATAGGGATTCTCTTTTCTCTTAAGTATGTGTAAGGATTTCTATTTAGCATTTTATGAGTTAGTGCAAAATGCTGATCACTCAATGAAAAGTTGCTATGAAAAGCAGAATCCACCAATAGAAAGAAATATGGATGATTATGTAGAATTGCTCTATCCATATGGCTCCTCTAAAGACAAAGCTTGTAACTCACTGACCCTGACTTCTGATGTTACAGCCACTAAGACCACCACCATCTACTTCAGCTGTTGTGTACATAAATGTAATGGTCAGAAGGTGATTGCATAAATCGAGCAAGAACATTGTTCAAATCCGAAGATGGTGCCAGAAGTTGTCCTGGGTGGGATTACTGTCTTCCTTTTAAATCCTCCGTAAAAGCATTTATGTCTGGTATTTTAAATAATGGTATGTGTTGTCTGGTTTGCAGGTAGGCAGCAATAACTTTGAAATGCACCGGTATAGATGTGAAAATCAAACCAGGCTTTTGTAATGTAAGAAATATTTAATTATATTCTGGTGACAGCAAGGGCCATTGAGCCAATGTCTCCACCCTCTGCTGGAATCTGTTGTCTTAAAGATCAAACACCAGTTTCGTTTTTAAACTTAGCCACATTTAATATAGTCCTTATTGGTCTCCTATTAATGTCCATCAGGGCTGGACTGAGAATCCAAATCAGCCCTGGCAATTTTGTCGGACCAGCCCCCACCCCCTAGGGGGGGAGGCAGGGGCAAGCATGAAGCACTGCTGCTTAACAAAACTGGCCCCCAGCACTACTGCTTTTGTTACTGGGGGCCGATATTGCAGCATCGCTGCAAAACCAGTCCCCAGTAACAAAACTGGCCCCCGCCCCTCCAAAACCGGCCCCCACCCTGCCAGCCTCCCGGGAAAACGCCTGATGCCCCCTACGGCCAGTCCGGCCCTGATGTCCACGTAAATTATACTTTTTAGGTCTGGCGTTAGCCGAGTTGTTTTTGATTTTGCTAAAATGATTTGTTTAATAGATTTACTTATAGGAGCTTTCAGCCAGCTCTCTTCATCCATTGGTCTGTTGTTGTGTTATTCCAATTTTTCTTCTGCCCTCATGGCTATGGGTGAGCCTACTTCACTTGCTAACTTCGCTGTGGCTGATGGCATGCTGCCCTTTGCCAAGGAGCACATCCAAACACAAAGTAATTCTATCAGTGCCATGGACTACTATAGCATTGTCTGCTTTTTTAGACCACAAAAAATTATTTTGATTACAGCCATTTTTTAGGTTGAGCCTAGCGGCAGCGCGCATACACTGCTTGCTCTGTGAGGCTGCTGTAGTAGAGTATTGGAGAGAAGCCGCGCCCACTCTCCCATATTTTTCATTGGCTTGTGTCATTGTCTTTCGTAAATGCTGCCTTCGGATTCGTTAATAGGCTTGTTAGTCCCTCCTTAGTACAGCCTTGCCTTCATTTGTACCCTCCCATGGCAACTGGCCCTTTTACTTCGGTTGTTACACAGGACCTGTTATTTAGTCTGTAAGCACTATTTACTTTATTGAGTTTCTCTTACTGCAGGCTGGACATGCGCTGCTTCAGCTGAAACCGCTTGTGTTTTTTTAAGCAGCATGGCTGCTCCCGTAACACGGGTGCCTGCTTTCAATCACTTTATCACTTTTAACCCAGCATTATCTCGTGTCTGTTTCAAACCCCCCCCCCCAAATAAAATGGATTTTGAAATGATTAGCGAAAGTAATGTGAATTCCAGGTAGCACATAATCCTGTGCTAATGGGCTGAAGCTGACAACAGCATATCTGTGTTACAAGTCATCTGTACTAAAGCCACCAGACGGCTTGTTTACAAAAGCCTGTTTTATTAACAACATCACCAATACCACCACCACCAATACCTCCACCAATACCACCACCACCGCTAATACCACCACCACCACCATCAACACCACCACCACCATCAACACCACCACCACCATCAATACCACTACCACCACCAATACCACCACCACAACCAATACCACCACCAACAATACCACCACCAATACCACTATCACCACCACCAATACCACCACCACAACCAATACCACCACCAACAATACCACCAATACCACCACCAATACCAACACCACCACCAATACCAACACCACCACCAATACCAACACCACCACCAATACCAACACCAATACCAATACCAACACCGCCAATACCACCACACCACCACCAAAACTACCACCACGACCATCACAAATACCACCACCTCCACCAGTACCACCACCACCAATACCGCCACCAATACCACCACCAATACCACCGCCAATGCCAATACCACCACTAATACCACCACCACCAATACCACCACCACCAATACCACCACCAATACCACTACCATCACCACCAATACCACTACCACCACCAATACCACCACCACCAATACCACCACCAATACCACTACCATCACCACCAATACCACTACCACCACCAATACCACCACCACCACCATCAATACCACCACCACCAACACCAATACCACCACCAGTACCACCACCAATACCACCACCAATACCAATACCACCACCCCCAATACCGCCACCACCAATACCACCACCACCAATACCACTACCACCAATACCACCACCTCCAATACCACCACCACCACCAATCCAATACCACCACCAATACCACCACCAATACCACTACCACCACCAATACCACTACCACCACCACCACCACTACCACCAACAATACCACCACCAATATCACCACAAATACCAATATCATCAATACCACCACTAATATCACCACTAATACTACCACCAATACCACCACCACCAATATCACCACCACCAATACCACCACCACCAATACCTCCACCACCAATACCACCACCCATACCACCACCACTACCACCACCAATACCACCACCACTACCAGCACCACCAATACCACCACCACCAATACCACCACCAATACCACCACCTCCACCACCACCAATACCACCACCAGTACCACCACCAATACCACCACCACCAATACCGCCACCACCAATACCACCACCACCAATACCACTACCACCACCTCCAATACCACCACCACCACCAATCCAATACCACTACCACCAACACCACCACCAACACCACCACCAATACCACCACCACCAATACCACCACCACCACCACTAATACCACCACCACCAATACCACCACCAATATCACCACAAATACCAATATCATCAATACCACCACCAATACCACCACCATCACCACCAATACCACCACTAATATCACCACTAATACTACCACCAATACCACCACCAATACCACCACCACCAATATCCCCACCACCACCAATACCACCACCACCACCAATACCACCACCATCACCAATACCTCCACCACCAATACCAATACCACCACCTCAGCGCCTGTCGCTCACTAGTAATAGCAGGGGCACTGTACGAGGCCGGAGCTGCAGCCGAGACCATCCCTCCGTGCCTGCCATAAAGCACAGCCCACCCTGCACCAGGAGGTGAAGCCAGGGCCCTACGACGGCTGGAGTGTTTTTTATTAGGCCAAAGATAGCAATGATATTACTATTTATTTATTTAAGAGTTTTATATAGCGCTGGCCAGACCCGAAGGTATCAGAGCGCTTTACAGCATTCGTAATGAGGAAATCACACAATATAACAGTAGTATACACATTGATTCATGACGCATTGGGAGTCTCAGAGCGCTGTACAAGGAAATCACAAAATATTCACAAAATAGTCACACAAAAAAATATAGCAGTAGTATGCACATTGACTCGTGACGAGCCTCCTTCAGGGAGGGGTGATAGAGGAAGGAGTCAGGAGGTGGGTGAGGTAGAAGTCTTAATGTCAAAGTGTCTGTGTGCTGCAATGTGCAAGCTACTGCGCATGGCCGGCAGCTATCCATTTGGGAGAGATCGGTTGAGGAAGAGGACTTTGAGCTGCCTTTTGAATTTTAAAAGGAGGGGGTAGTCCTGATATGGACTGGGATGGAGTTCCAGATTTTGGGCGCACTTCCTGAGAAGGATCGAGATGCGGTTTTTTGTTTGCGAGTTTTCGGAGGGATTAGGAGGTACTCCTGAGGCTCCTTGTCTGACCGGCCTTCCTGAGTTTGGATGCCAGGTAGGCGGGTTTCCCTGTGTGCAGGGCTTTGTGCGTGAGGCAGGCAGTTCTGAAGTTGGCACGCTTTCGATAGGGAGCCATTTTAGCTCTCTGAGTGCTGGCGAGATGTGATCATATTTCTTTATTCCTGTGACCATTCTGGCTGCTGCATTAAGAGTTAATCTGAGGGGAGCTAAGTGAGATTTTGCTGTTCCTGTGAGGGCTGCATTCCCGTAGTCCAGTCTAGACAACACCAGGGATTGAGTAGCTTGTTTGAGGTCGTTGGGCGGGATGAAGGGTTTTATTTTATTGAGTAGTTTAAGGTTGAGGAAGGCGCTCTTTGCGGTGTTCTTGATGTGTTTGGCCATGTCTAATTTTGGGTCCAGAGTGTTTCCCAGCGATTTTACGGAATTGGCCAGGGTGAGGTTGCAGTTGAGAGCATCAATAGCTTTAAGCCATTCTGTGATTTGGGGGTTCTCCTCCTTGTTGGAAATGAGGAGGATTTCCGTCTTGTCTTGGTTGAGTTTCAGGTGGTTGAGTGATAGCCAGTGTTGGACTTCTCTTAGAGTGTCATTTAGTCTCTGAATGTCATCAATGGAGGAGGTTTCAAGATAGATCTGGGTATCGTCCGCATAGAGGTGGAAGGGGATGTTGTTTTTTTTTAGTATGGTGGTGAGGGGTTCCATGTAGATGTTGAAAAGTTACGGGGAGAGAACTGATCCTTGGGGGACACCCCTGCTGACGGGGAGTAGGTCAGATGAGAAGTTTTTGATTTTTATTCTTTGGGTGCGGTTCTGGAGAAAGGGGGTGAACCACTGTAAGACCACCTCTTCCGCTCCTACCCTTTCTTGAAATACCTTAATGAGTAGTTTGTGGTCAACCGTGTCAAAGGCTGCCGATAGGTCCAGGAGTATGAGTAGGCAGCATTGGTCCGTATCAAGTGACTTGTGTATATCATCTATGACATTAAGGATCGCTGTCTCTGTGCTGCAGCCTTATCTGAAACCCGATTGGTGAGAGTCTAGAAGGTTGGTGCTGTCCATGTATTGAGTAAGTTGGAGGAGAACACATCTTTCCAGGATTTTAGCTAGGAGAGGGAGATTGGAGACGGGTCTGAAGTTATTCAGATCGTTTGTGTCCAAGCCCGTTTTTTTAGTAATGGCGTGACTTGGCCGATTTTGAGACATTCAGGCATGACTCCGGTACTCAGGGAGCTGTTTATAATCTTGGTCCAGAGAGGGGCTAGGGTGGATTTGAGCTTTTTGGCCAGTTGGGCAGGTATGGGATCCAAGACGTGTGATGAGGGTTTGGAGCTGTAAATCATTTTGATGATCTCTGGTTCGGAGATGGGGTTGAAGGATTTCCAGTGGTTTGGGGGTGCTTGGGTGAGATATCTTCTGTCCCTGGAGGCACGCTGCTGTAGGGGGACTGCGGTGATCATCCAGGGAGAGCTCAATCTTGGTGATTTTGTCATTAAAGAAATTGGCAAAGTTATCACACAGGTCTTTGGAGGCTTGAACTGAGGATGAAGGGGGCTTGGAAGTTTGTTGCCTAATGAGATTGAAGAGTTCTTTGGGCCTGTTTATTGCGTTGTCTAGAGCAGTACAAAAGAAGGAAGTTTTTTCGTTCTTTATGTGTTTTTTATATTTCCTGCGTACTGATTTGAGTTGATCAAGGAGGATTGTGGACGGGTTGTTCCGCCAGAGTCTTTCTGCAGCTCTTAGTTGTCTTCTTTCGGAGTTCATGTCTGTGTTGAACCAAGATCTAGATGGAATGTTCCTGACTCTTTTTTGTTTCAAGGGGGCTATTTGGTCCAGAATGGAAGTCATAGTTGTATTGTAGTGAGAGGTGAGTTCTGTTGTGGATAGGTCGCCTGTGGTGATGGGGAGGAGAGAGCTTACCCTTTCCTCCAGGTCAGCAAGGGGAATCTGACTTAGATTTCTTGCCCAGTGAGGGGGTCCAGCGTAGGGGGATGGCATAGGATCGTTTGGTTGATGTGGAATAGGATGATATGGTGGTCGGACCAGTCAACGGGCAGGATGTGGTCAATCGTGACTGTGTCTGTTTGAGCAATAATGGCATCCAGGATTGATCCTCTGTTATGGGTTTCCTCTGTGCAGTGTTGGGTAAGGTTGTTGTTGTGTAGAAGTTCGTTCAAGGTTTGGATCAGCGAGTTGTTTTCCTCATTCCAGTGTAGGTTGAGGTCGCCTAGAATTATGTTATTGGAGTCCCGGAGTGAGCAGTGAGTTATCAGGTCGGAAAGGTGTTCTCCGAATGCAGTGGTGTTGTCTGGCGGATGGTAGAGGAGGTGGCAGAATAGTGTTTTGTTGTCACTTGCCTTAATGGTGGCGGTTAGACATTCAAATGTGTTGTATTTGAAGCAGTCAGTTTCCGTCACGGAGATGTTGTTCTTGTGTATGATTGCTATACCCCCTCCTCGCTGGTTTTTTCTGTCTTTGTTGATGATTAAAAACCCGGGGGCACAAGCATGTCAGTGATTGGGGAAGAGAACTCATTTAGCCATGTTTCGGTGATGAACGTGATGTCAATGTCTTGGGTACGGATGGTTTCGGCCAGTTCTGTTGCACGTTTGGTGGCCGATCTGCAGTTTATGAGCATGCAGTTGGTGGTGGTCCCCCGTTTTTGTGTTTCTTCTTTAGGGGGCCCTGGGAATATTAGTGAGGAAGGCTGGGGGTCTTGAAGATCTAGGTGGGGAGCGGTCTCTTCCAAATCCAGTGATAACCTGGATCTTGGATTTTGGGGTGACAGTAGAGGATGTGTCATACGAGGTGGCAAGAACCAACGCTTCTCTCATGGACATTGCGGCTCTTGTTCTTTTGGGTCTCTGTGTCTGGTTCAAGAGGGGGTTGTGTTCCAGCTGAGCCATTGAGCATTGAAAGGCCTTGAGTGTTTAGCGTTGGTAATTGTGGGTGTCGGGTGTGGGCGTTGGCTAGGGTCTCGGGGTGTGGTGAGGTTCAGTAGGATTTCGTTGAGGCCCAGTATTAAAGTTTCTAGCTGGCTTTCCAGCAGAGCAAGTCGCTGTGTCGTCTCCACAGAGGAGGGGGTGGGGGCGTCCTGGGCGGGGTCATCCCGGGAGGGAGAGAGCTTGTCATTGAGAGACTGGCTTTTGGTGTTAGTGGTGCCAATGTTGTCCCTATGGGTAGCCATGGACATGGGGTGTGGGAGATCCCGTCGTGATTCAAGCCGCCGCCTCTTGCGCTTATGTAGAGGGAGAGAGTTAGGAGTCATTGGCTGAGGATTCGGTTCGCTAATTGTTTGTTGGGAATGGTAGTATGAGGAGGGAGGGGGTAGGAGTCGGTCGGCAGGGGGTTGGAGAGCCTCATCTGCGACGAACCTCCGATTTGTTTTGAAAGGAGGGTATGTGTTGTGCGCGTTAGGGGAGGGGTGGACGGGGGAGAGGTTGGTGCCCGGGGGAAAGGTTGGCGTTGTTGGCATAGGTCTTGGGATTGATTTGTGAGGTCTCCTGGAGTGTCAGTCTGTCAGGGGATAGGGAGTTGGTCGGGTGGGAGTGGCGAGAGTGGGTGTGGGCGTTGCGTAGCGAGGGGAAGAGGGAGTCAAATGTATCTAGGTTGTCGTTGTTGGCTTGGATGATGACTGTGCCATTGGTGTAGATGGTCGCAGAGGTGTTGCCACTACGCATAGGGCGGTTTGGGGTAGAGATCGTCAGTTTGCAGCTGTAGGGAGTGTTAGTTGTTTTGGATATGTGAAGATGTGTTCTGAGAATGGTGTTCCAATTTTCAGGTCTATCGGTATGGAAAATGAGATCCATTTTCAGCTGGCCTTTGGAGGAGCAGTGGTATATGTCTGCAAATAGTGTTTCTGGGTGTTGTCTAATTACTCTGTGTTTGAAGTTTCTTTTTGCTTTTGGGGAGAGGTTGGGGGGAAAATGATGGAGAAGGAGTTCGGGCCATGTGGTTTCAGGTAGTTTGGTGTAGAGGGGCGGAGGGAGGTTGAGGTGGCAGGTGACATTTTGTCTTAGTTGGAAAGGTGGATAGCTACCCAGAGCTCTGCTCAGTCTGTTGGTCTGAGAGGGGTAAGATTAGGAGGTGTTAGGAGTTAGCCTCCCTCTCCGTGGCTTGGTGACAGTTGGAGATGTTTTTTTTTCTCTTACTGACAATCTGTGCTCGGCATTCGGGTCCACGGCGTGGGTTAACTGGATTTGGTGATGAGGGAGCTACCTCTCAGACCCTCAGGCGAGGTCAGTTAGGTAGGAGTATTGCTCCTCAGTTAGGTCGGAGTATTATCCCTCCGAGGTCTCCCCAGACTATAGGTATTAGAGGAGTAGAGGTGGATATGACGGGGTATCAGGGCTTGTTCTAATTCTTGGTGGCTTAGGTACAGATGTATGCGAGCTCCTCAGAGGTCTCCACGGGCTGTGGGTGTTGGAGGAAGGAGGGTAAGTAAGGGTGTCGGGCTTGTCTCCACTTATTGGTGGCTTAGGTACAGTTGAAAATAATAATGACTTTCAGGGCTGGATGTGCTTTACGCCGGAAGCCGCCATCTTAAGGACAGGCGTTGAGTTTTCACGACCTGCGCCTCCGCCTCCCTTGAGGCCGGCGCGACTGAAGTGCTTGCTTTAAGGTTCTGGAGAGTGGATGTCATAGGAGGCTTAGGTACAATTGTATATAAACTGACTTTCAGGGCTGGATGATCTTTACAGCTGGAAGCCGCCATCTTAGGGACAGGCATTGAGTTGTCATGATCTCCGCCTCCCCTGAGGCCGGCGCGACTGAGGTGGTTGTTTTAAGGCTCTGGAGAGTGGATGTCAGCCATGCGGTGGGTTTGTCCGGTGGGTGGATGATTATTACCGGATGTAAGTCGCCATCTTAGGGACAGGCATCGGGTTAAGCGGCTTGAGCCTCCCGTTACTGAAGTCAAGGTGCTTATAGTGGTTTGCTCACGGGATCAGGTGAGTAAATGTCGACCATCTGGTGCTTAATCAGGTGAGAAGATGTTGGTGACGGACAGAGGCCGCCCTCTTAGGCACAGGCATCGGGTTTACATCAGTCGTGCCTCCTGTTGCTGAGGCTTACGCTTCCGTAATGGTTGTTCTAGGGAGCCTAGGGATGTTATTTAGGGTTGGTTTATTGCGGTTCAGTAGAGAGAGTCTGGTGCTTTATCCGAAAAATAGATGATTATGGATGGGCAGAAGCCGCCATCTTGGGGACAGTCAGCGTGTTAATGTGATATGAAGAAGTGTGCTGCGCCTCCCGTTTCTGAAGCCAGCGCATCTATGATTGATTGTTGTCAGGTTCGGAGAGAAGATGTGAACAGCAGAGGTAGTAAATGAAGTAGAGGGAATTGTTCGGTGAATCGATGAATTATTGGGGGTTGGAAGCTGCCATCTTAGGGTCAGGCAACGAGGAAACGTGCCGCGCATCTCCCGTTACTGGATCCGCACGACTGTAGTGATTTTTTCAAGTTCCCGGATTCCGATGATTAGACCCTTTCTCAGTCATTTCTCGGGTACTCACCGAAGATGATTTCTGGGTCTTGATGGGTGTGGGTGGGGGCCGCCTCTGACGCGAGGGGGCCCTACGCTCCGTCAAATTTCACTCGGTGTCTTCCGCCTTTCAGTTTCAAGTTGCATCCCGTGACTACTAGGCGTCCGGAGTTTCTGGAGGCTTATGGGACTCTTGCCTGGTCCAAACTGGACTATCCTGGACCTTCTGTTGTGGAGTCCGCCGGCTGATCGATCCCCTCCGAGGCGGGCACGGATCTGCGATCCCGGCAGAGGATCCACAACGCGATTCAGGGTCACCGACTTGGTGGTTATGCTCCGGTGAGTCTCATTAGTCGTAGGGGTTGCGGGGGGGGCACCAGGGATTTGCACGTAGTAGTGATCCCGTACCCCCGGGAGCTCGATCTCAGACCTCTGCTCCCGCGGCCATCTTAGTTTCCCAGCATTACGCAATGCCACACTGCACACTCAAATCACGGAGAGGGCAGGAACTAGCCCCCCTCCCGCTCTTCCTCCTGAGCCGCAACAGTGTAATCTCAGAGCGAAAGGTGTTGGAGCGCTTTGTTAGTGTTTATAGCTCAGATCATATGTAACTCTCACTTCACACTTTGTGTCTGTGTAATTTACAACACTTACAAATCTTCTTCACTGCACTATTTATCCTACTTTGAAGACGTTGCAGGCCGGTCTCTTCCTCTGATATTTACATTCTAACAAGCGGTTGAGAAGGCCCTTTATTGCAATGCTATAGGTCTCGCATTTGCGAGAGTTTAAGCTATTAGTATTGTAAATGACAATGCCTTTTATGTTTTAGAACCTAAAACATAAATAAAAGGCATTGTCATTTACAATGCCAAAAGTTCAAACTTGTGTGAATGTGAGACCTATTGCATTGCAAATGCTTGTTTATTTTTAGTTTCATGAGAGCCCAGCAGCTTTCCCAACAATATAGTTTGTCAAAAACGTGACAAAACAAAGAAAGTATTGCAACGCCAAAAGGGCGGCTGTCAAAAACAGGCCTATTGGCTTTGCTGAATGATTATTTTTAATGTTAACACTCTCAACAGCAGTTTTAGAACGAAAAGTCATCCTATGCTGTATTTATGTGTTGTCGTGTCCCTTCTCACCTCTATCCCTTTACCTTATAACCCGATCCCATGTACCCATTTCTGAAGGAAACTTAATAAAATATTAAAGGCTAGATGTTTTGTTTATCTTCTTGAACCTTTTCAAATTATATTGAGTTAATGTTAATATTTCAAATGTGACAAGGAAGAATGTTATGTTATGTTAGCTAATATTTATAGAGCGCACGGCTACTCCCAGGAGTGTCCCGGCACTGGGAAACATAGACCACATAACGTCAAACAAAGCAAACCATTGCTACGAAGCTCACAACTGAAAGAGCCACGTTTTCAGACTCTTCCTAAAAGTAGAGAGGTCAGGAATCTGTCTAAGGGAGAAGGGTAGGCTATTCCACAGCCGAGAGGCCACTGCTTGGAAAGATCTACCCCCTACCCGGGAGAGCTGAATCTTCGGGGCAGAGATCAAAAGCTGGGAAGAAGATCTCAAAGTCCGCTGTGGAATATAAGGTTGGAATCTATCCCTAAGGTAGGGGGCACCAATCTGATGAAAAGCTTTGAAGACCAAGACCAAGGCTTTAAAATGTATTCTATTCCGCACCGGGAGCCAGTGTAGTGAGAACAGAAGCTGAGTAGTGTGAGTCCTGGGCCCTGTCAGAAAGATGGCCCTTGCCGCCGCATTCTGAATCACCTGTAGTCAGCCCAGAAGATATTCAGGAAGGCCGAGATACAGGGAGTTTACATAGTCCAATCTGGAGACCACCAGGGCCTGGACCACTGTTTTTCTGTAGGGGGCTGAGAGCAAGGGGAGAAAATTCCGCAGCATTCTCAGCACCCCAAAACAGACCCCGGCCACCGTTTGGGCTTGGGCCTTCATGGAAAGGGCTGCATCCAATTTAACCCCTAGATTTTTCACGGTGGTGACGGAGGACGAAGGGGGGACATGTCCTGAGGCCACCAGTTATGCCAGGCTTCATACGGGCGGGGGCCAAAGAAAATAATCTCTGACTTCTCAGAGTTACACTTTAATTGATTACATCTGAGCCACGAGAAGACTTCAGAAAGACAAGTATTTATTAAGTTGCCGTTAAATTCAACACCCTTCTCGCACGTAAACAGCAGTTGGGTGTCATCAGCATATGACACTATTTTGGCTCCAAATTTCTCGGCGAGAAGGGCGAGGGGGCCATATACACATTAATCCTGACATCCTGAATATCCTGACCAGTATATTATATGTCAATACTTTCTGTTGGCGATATGATTATATTTACATTTGGATTTCTGAATGTCCCATTTGCAAATGTGTATTTTCAGAGAGTGACAAATAATTGTACGGGAAGGAACTGTGCATTGTATACATAATTAATAATTCGTTTATTATTGTTCCTGGGATTCTTTTGAAGACTACTCTTCGCTAATATGACAGAAGTGAGAAAGTCACACGCATTTATGAATATACATTTGCTCTGCTTTTTTAAGTGGACTGGTATTGCATTGTGAGCTGTCAACATGTTATCTCGCCCCCGGAGGTTTCTCGGCGTTTCAATTCCCCGTATTCTACACATGAATTGTATGTTTTGTTTTCGATTTCACAGAAAAAAAATATAGGATGTCATTGAAGATCTTGTTGAGAGGATTTCTTTCAAGGATGCTCAAAGCCTCCTTGCTGTGATACAAAGCTCTCATTAATGTATACAATAGATTAAATGCAGTTTTTCACTGAAAATGTGCCTTTGTGGCAAAAATGTATCTCATAGTTGAATAAAGCGTATTGGCATTCAGAAATGTCTATAGGTACAAAAGTAGCACGTGCCTGGCCGTGTTTCACTACAGGGCTATAAGTGGGCCCGGACTGTCCGGGTCTCAGACCCGGCAGTAATTTAAAAGGGACATTGAAACTGGTCCCTATAGGGCCCTATATTCATGCCCCTAAGGAGCTACAGCTACCCTGTCTCACAGCAATAAGAAACTCATGTGGCATCACCTCCCATGTCCTGGGGAGGTTTTAACTAGCACTCAGGTGTCTATTGTGTTCACACCTGAGCTGGAAATCTCTTCTGTGCAAGGGTTTCCAGCTCACCATGTGATTGTGACTCTTCACCACGTGTCTGTGTGATGAGACATGAAACTGTGTCACACCAGCCGCGGTCCCTGGCAGGTAAGGGCGGTGGGGCCGGGCTGGGGGGATTTGACAGACGACCAACAGAGAAAATCAAAGCGGAGATGAACAGCACGCTCTTCTACTGTTTATTACTGTAGCAGCTTAGTGAATGAAAGACACTAGCAGCCTGGAGGAGAAAATCAAAGCGGAGATGAACAGCATGCTCTTCTACTGTTTATTACTGTAGCAGCTTAGTGAATGAAAGACACTAGCAGCCTGGAGGAGAAAATCAAAGCGGAGATGAACAGCATGCTCTTCTACTGTTTATTACTGTAGCAGCTTAGTGAATGAAAGACACTAACAGCCTGGAGGAGAAAATCAAAGCGGAGATGAACAGCATGCTCTTCTACTGTTTATTACTGTAGCAGCTTAGTGAATGAAAGACACTAGCAGCCTGGAGGAGAAAATCAAAGCGGAGATGAACAGCATGCTCTTCTACTGTTTATTACTGTAGCAGCTTAGTGAATGAAAGACACTAGCAGCCTGGAGGAGAAAATCAAAGCGGAGATGAACAGCATGCTCTTCTACTGTTTATTACTGTAGCAGCTTAGTGAATGAAAGACACTAGCAGCCTGGAGGAGAAAATCAAAGCGGAGATGAACAGCATGCTCTTCTACTGTTTATTACTGTAGCAGCTTAGTGAATGAAAGACACTAGCAGCCTGGAGGAGAAAATCAAAGCGGAGATGAACAGCATGCTCTTCTACTGTTTATTACTGTAGCAGCTTAGTGAATGAAAGACACTAGCAGCCTGGAGGAGAAAATCAAAGCGGAGATGAACAGCAT
Source organism: Calotriton arnoldi (assembly GCA_963921515.1). NCBI lineage: Eukaryota > Metazoa > Chordata > Amphibia > Caudata > Salamandridae > Calotriton > Calotriton arnoldi. The sequence continues at coordinate 18,291 of CAWUFW010011534.1, read as the reverse complement.
GCTCTTCTACTGTTTATTACTGTAGCAGCTTAGTGAATGAAAGACACTAGCAGCCTGGAGGAGAAAATCAAAGCGGAGATGAACAGCATGCTCTTCTACTGTTTATTACTGTAGCAGCTTAGTGAATGAAAGACACTAGCAGCCTGGAGGAGAAAATCAAAGCGGAGATGAACAGCATGCTCTTCTACTGTTTATTACTGTAGCAGCTTAGTGAATGAAAGACACTAGCAGCCTGGAGGAGAAAATCAAAGCGGAGATGAACAGCATGCTCTTCTACTGTTTATTACTGTAGCAGCTTAGTGAATGAAAGACACTAGCAGCCTGGAGGAGAAAATCAAAGCGGAGATGAACAGCATGCTCTTCTACTGTTTATTACTGTAGCAGCTTAGTGAATGAAAGACACTAGCAGCCTGGAGGAGAAAATCAAAGCGGAGATGAACAGCATGCTCTTCTACTGTTTATTACTGTAGCAGCTTAGTGAATGAAAGACACTAGCAGCCTGGAGGAGAAAATCAAAGCGGAGATGAACAGCATGCTCTTCTACTGTTTATTACTGTAGCAGCTTAGTGAATGAAAGACACTAGCAGCCTGGAGGAGAAAATCAATGCGGAGATGAACAGCATGCTCTTCTACTGTTTATTACTGTAGCAGCTTAGTGAATGAAAGACACTAGCAGCCTGGAGGAGAAAATCAAAGGTGGTAATGAAATGAAGTTGAGACTGCTGTTAGGACAAGTCTTTCTAAGATGCTTGGTTCCTTATTGCAGGAGCATAGCTTTTAATGGTGCAGCAGGTGCTGTGGCACCGAGGTCTGGAGAGCTTAGGGGACAAATTAGCCCTGTATATTGATGTATTTTACAAGCTGTTCAGAAGTAGGAAGGCAAATCTGCCTTGCTTACCCTCAGGCCCATGGCACCCGGCTACGCCACTGTTTCATGGGGTGAAAGCTGCGTGATGTCCTGCGGAATCGCTGAGTGAGCAGAGGGGTCCTCAGATTGAGCTCAGCACCATACCGCCTGCCGCAGCTTCAGAGGGAGCAAAGCCTGCAGTGTGGTCGGCTTCTGAAGAGAAATGGCTCGCTCCTCTACTCCCAAAAGGCAGGGGCGTAGCTTGGTCAGTATGATTGGGGCGGGGTGGCTTCAGATTTCCCAAAAATCATGCTGGGACATCTTGTTAAACACATTATATTAGAAGCAGGACATGAGGGGGGCTTAAGGGGCAGTGGAACGAAAGAGGAGTGTGCACTGTTAGTGGTACTTAAAATGCAATATTTTTAAAACAAATGAACAATTTTTAAGGCCTTCAAAACATAGACTAGAGTGTGTTTGTGTCTGTGTGGGCATGTAAAAATCCCAGGTGAAATCCAACAGATACTTCACATTGCCCAGCTGACAGCACTTGTACCCAACTATTTACTACAGATTACATTTTTTAGGGGGGGGGGAAGGGGGGTAACACTCCAAACACCCCTCCTGGAGCAATGCCCCTGCCAAAAGGTCAGGGAGTGCAGCACTACTAGCAGCACAACCAGACTTACGGGGGTCGGAGTGTGGGGGGGTGGAAGTGCTCAGCATCTCTGCAACACTCCCCACAAACAGCAGAGGGAAATAGACTGCAGGCTTGGGTAAAGGGGCTTCTGAGGGGAAATGACTGTTTCCCCAAGTGCCTGTGCTATAAATGGTGATTTACTGAATGGGGTGTGTGCGGTGGCAATGGGTGTTGATGGAATGCTTTGCCTGTGTCTGCCCATTCCTATGGTGGACGCAGATGTAAACAGGCAAAATACCATCGCTCACAATGCCTGACACCCCAAACATCAAATGACTGCCCTGTGGGCTAAATTAGAATGACACATTCGAAGATAATTGCTGAACGGGCTGACTTTTCGCCCAACCCTACTTGTTAACAGTTCTGTGGGCAGATTGCACATAAATAACGCTCCAGCTGAGTAATGACTGGAAGGACCCGACAAAAAAAAACTCTCTTTATATTATTTTATGCATTATTGGGCAATAAATATCCCCATAGATACAGAATGGGTAAAACCCTTTGATACATTAGGTCCAATGAGTTTTAATTTTAAAAAGTGTTGTCAAAATAGCCAAAATTGTCTCTTACGCAGTCCTAAAATTGTAGAAAGAAACGTGAAAGGGGGAGAAGGGGGTGTTCTTTCATAAACAAAAAGGTTTGCTGTGTGTGACCAAAACAAAATGGTGCCTGACCAAAACCAAATGGTGCCCACTCACAAACGCCTCTGCCTTCAGAAGAACTGCTGCACCAGTGGTTGCACTGAGGACAATGCGCCCCCTCCAAGGCAGGTGGGGATATCACATTGATGTAGGCAGTCCTTCATTGATGGATGAGAGGCTCTGGCCTCTGCTGACGTGACTGGCTGGCTGCAGGTAAGCCCACCAGGGTCCAAATGAGACTCCGAGTAACTTTTTATCTTTCGCCCGTGAACAGGAAGAATAGCTGATTAGAGAGTAAATGTATGAATTATTTACAACTAAGACACATTTCTTAACTATTCTTTTGTAAGTGAAATGTGTTTTTAAAATGTTTAACTTAATGTGGAAACGTCGATCTGGAGAATGGCAAATAATTTACATGACAATAATTTACATTACAGTCCATCTTAGATCAGTCAAAATCTTCCTAGTCAGTCAGGATTCATGACCAACTACAGCAATAATGACATTCACTAAAACTAGTTATCAAGGACATGTTTTGTCTTGGGGATTGCCTTTGCCTCATCTAGGCCTGGATATCAATCAGAAATCTATCTTGAAACAGTGCTTAATTTGAGCCGGTGGTTTCCGGTGCTCAGCACCAGCACCTAATTGTCAGCACCTGTACTGATGACAATCTACCACACAGGGGCGATATTTGTCTAATTTAGAGATGAGCACAACACCATCTGTGTATTAATTCAATATACATTAAAAATGACTAATATCTGCCACTCAGGTCATTATTATAGCTTTGGGTGGCCTGGTAGAGTCTACATTGTCACACTTGTAGAGATTGACGGTTAGTAATTGTGTTGGCACTGTGAGGCGGGGCAATGGTTGGTGCAAACTGCAGTGAACTCCTGATGAGAGCCCTGGCACTTATTTTTTTTACAAATTAGCCACTGTCCTGAAAGTGGCCTTAATCTGCCCAAAAAGTGATTTGTTTGGCAAACAGTCTCCGATTTAATAGTGACCCCCACATTATGAAGCTGATGGGATTCCCATCAGAACTTGATGCAGAGGCCTGTCCTGTTACAAAGCCTTTTCCTTTTTAATGGTGGAAAACCATGCAGAAGATGTGTGAATACCCCCAAGAGGATGTGGTCTCACGACTAGACTGCCGACCTTGGAGCTGGGAAACCAAGGTTCGAGCCTTGGGGTGGACTCCACATCCTGTGATTCTGGGCAAATCACTTATTATCCCCGTGCCTAACAAATAAATGAATGTGTCCTTGTGTAACGTACCTGGTGCTCATGTAAAGCGCTCCAATACCTTCGGGTCGAGTTTGCGCTATATAAATCTGCAAAAAAACAAAATGTAGGGATTTGTGTGTCCCTTGCATTTTGCGTGGTCTGTAATATTCACGTTCTCTCCATAAACTCTAAACTAAGAATAGCAGTAAACCTTTCATACTAGTGAATTTGAGTTTCCTTCGACGTCCGGAACCACAGATCTTTATTCTGCCAATTTATTCATTATTCATTACTTAGCTTTATTCGGATCATAACAACAAACCATAAAAGCATGAACACAAAAACATGAAATACATTAGAAAATAATGAAAACAAAGTAGATCATATTAATAAAACAATGCAATAGCAATATAACCCATCCAAGATAGTGCAAGGTACAAGCTATAAAGCCAAAGCCACAGCTGTCAATCAGTTTCTCAGAAACGAAACCTGTGCATTACTTTATGCACCTGAGCTAAACCTCAGTAGCGGCCCGTGGAGGGAGTTCCGTGGGCGGTGAGGCGGGCGGGGGAGGGGCAGGGTGGGGGTAGTAAACACCGGAATATGGATGAACGGAGGTAAGTAAACAGTTAAATAAATAAAACGAATTTCGTTGCGCGCGCTGCAACACATTTTGCAATGCAGCGCACGCAACTAAATTCGTTTTATTTATTTAAATGTTTACTTACCTCCGTTCATCCATATTCCGGTGTTTACTACCCCCACCCTGCCCCTCCCCCGCCCGCCTCACCGCCCCACGGAACTCCCTCCACGGGCCGCTACTGCTAAACCTTGATGAAACAAGTCTATAAATAAGGCTAGTCTGAGTTGCCATTGATAGCAGCACCTCTTTCAAACCGCATATCACCAAGAAAACCAAGACAGTCTGGTACCTGTTTTCATATTTAGACGGGATGAAATCCTGCCTATATGAACTGAGCGGTAGAAACTTAGTCCAACACAATGAAATTGACACTTAGAAGCACCCGTAATTCCCCAATCCTTATCTATATAGTGGCAACAGCTGACTCACCTGAGTACTTGACTTCACACTAACTCCACTGATGTGCATCTTTTTTTGGTGCAATTTTACATAGCGGGAACTCAACCTGAAGGTATGAGAGTGTTTTACATGAGTACCAGTTACATTACAGAAGGACACATTCAGGGGCATATTAATCAATATATGATGCAGCGCAGAAAGCCACCTTGCTGCACTGCACTGGGTGACAGGGGCGGGCAGGAATGCACCGGATTCAACATAATACTGAAGGTGGAGATTTTATCCTTCAAAAATAAATAAATGTTTCAAAGTGTACAATTTTGCTTGAAGTCAGCTGTTCTTCATTTTTTTCTTTGATATTTGCATGATGAACCTGTGAAGATGAATATGATATTGAAAGAGCGCTAAGGTGCTCTTTTCATTTGTAGGGGTGAATCGTAATCATGAGTAGTTTGCACCTGCATTTATTCTTTTGTCTTATTAACATGAGGGTGTTAGGAATGTAGTGTAAAAACATGGAAATGATGTGTTAAAGTTGCATTTACATAACGTGCACAAATTAATATTGCAGAATAATTTGTGCTTGCTTGAAAGCAGTAATGTGCATAATGTTGTATACGCCACTTACAAGTATTGACATATTTGATGTGCTCATGTAACGTGATGATTTAGAAATGTTCGGTAAAGTGTTCATTGATATGTAATGTTATAAGGCTTGTATGCCATTTTCTTATGTTGGCCGATTTCTGTAGGCCTGGAAATGCTTTTACCCTGGACGCTCTCTAAGGGGGTTGAATGTATTAGTTTGAATTTCATGCGTATGTTGGATTTTGTTCTTTCTCACGTTCCGTTGCAGGTGGTGAATTCATCGTTGTTAGTTAGAATAACGCTTTTGTTTTAGGAGTTAGGCTTAGGGAGGAGAAGATACAATGAGCGTATGAGAAGCTGATAACGAGAGACGGTGTTCTTTCTCACTGGAGAAGGCCTGGGAATCAAGGTCATCGTGCGTGCCGATAGCTGGGAGTGTTGAGGTGGAGTGGAAATTCACCTGTGAGAAGGTGTCCAGCGGAATGAGTCGGTCAGGAGACCCGAATGGGCGTGTTTTGTGATTCTGATGTTGGAATTAGGGCCAGTGCCCCGGGGGTTGAGAGAGGAGAAGAGGGGAGACATGAGGAGGAGAAGGAGCATCCTAGAACGAGCTCTGTAGCCTATGCTACTTGACCCATTCAACGTGAGTGTACTTCTTAGGAAGTCTTCCCGTGCTGACACCTTTTCCCTGAACTTGCCTGGGAAGATGTTAAGTAGGGATTCCACTTTAGAGATAGTGTAGGGATAGACTAATGCTTTTTACTTACGAGCCCCAGATGAAGTCTGACCAAGATGTGGGGACTCTCATTGCCTGCGTTCTGGTTCTTGAGTTTATCATTCTGTTTATGTTGCATCGAGTTAACTTTGCTCGAAGGTTTGCCTTTGTTTTAGTTCCAATGTATATTTACAACCTCGTCTTGAGTTGTCTGTATGTCCAACTATTTTTGGCTTTGTAATAAATAGACCAACGTAGAACCGGAGTCTGTGATCCTTCAGAGTCATGAGTTATTGGGCCCGTAAATTGCTGCATAAATTGTTGTTGTGAAATGTCTCTTCCCTCTACACTGCCAATCAGGAACCAATGATCCATCAGCCAGAGAGTGTTCCAGAAATACATTGTATTGTGGAACCTCACCCCTAGCAGTATTGAACATTTATATACGATAGTTTGTGCAAAATCACGTGATAGCCAAACGCAAACAAACATCTACTGGCGTGGGGCCCTTTCCATTAGAAGGAAAGCCCACAGTAACTCTTGGGAAAAATGTGCCCAGTCTAGACAGTTGTATAGCTACCACCTGGAGACTGGTCCATGTTTATATAGTCAAAATCAAGAAGAATAAAGAAGATATTGCTAACCGTAAAACCAGTCTCATTTACATTGTAATCCAACATAACACCCTGGCGGTTTCAAAAGCATTGAGGGAAAATTATACTACATCGGGCAAACTAGTTATGGATAAAGGTCTAATCTACTATAGTATCAAGCCTTGAGTCAAGGGCTTGATAATGGTTGTATGACCCTAAATCCGACCCCCAACCCTTTAAAAACTACCCCCAAACCCGAGCCCAGCCCAACTTACCTGTCCACATCTGGAGCTACCTGTTCCTATGATTTCTCTTCCTCTCCCTGCCCATCCGGACACTAGACCACACTATCTGCCTTAACCACACATATGCGTGGTTAAGGCAGATGCGGGATTCAGGCAAGCGTGGTTGCGCTTGAGCTGGAAAGGCACACGTGGCTTTGCCCACGTTGTTCCGGCCGCTTCCCCTTAATAATATATAGTCAGTTAGTCCTTTATCGATAACTTGAGTCTAGAGGTGGTAGTGGAAGGAAATATCCATGTGGTCCTTGTACTGCTGCCCTGAATGAGTAAAAGCACACTCACACTTGGAGAATGCACCAGGCTACCATGAGCCCCAAAGTTTCTTCGATCACCTTCCCTCATAAAGAATTTCAGGCAGACGAGATACACCAGTCAAGTTAGGGTTCTCCATAAATGTGTGTGCACTTTCTTCCGGTGGGAGGTGTATGATTTTCCCCTGGTTATTTTTAATCAGGCTGAGTGCTTGATTAAAGTATTGGTATTCACTTAATTAAGATCCTTTCTAATTTTACACAAGAACCACGTTTCTTCCTGCTTCCCATATATGTACCCAGTGATGAACAACAATCTTCACCCTCTGAAAGTGGCCTCCTTTTTAGCTTCCCTCTTCAAAATAACTTCCCTGGTTCTCTGGTATTGAGATGCCCACGTGGCCATGAGCCTCCTCTGATATACCACCCCCTGGCCCTTGTTGGGGATCAAGTAAACTTACTTGTTTCTTTAGAACAAAATGGATCCACGATGGTGACATAATTTTTTAATATCTCCTCCACAAGGCTTTTCATGTTGTCTTTGCTGTACCACACAGCACTATGGGACTTATTTATAGATTGGGGGACGGATTATTCCATCAAAAAGGGATGGATATCCTGCCCACTTTATTCTAAGTAGCATAGACTATGATGCACCTGTAATATGGTGGACTGGACATCCGCCAAGTTTGTGACAGAGCATCACACCTCCTAAACTCGTGATAAGGCCCTCGAAGGTGTGCTTCCTTTTCTATGTTCTATGACACTATCCTAGACTCTAATGAACAGATCGATGAGGCAGCGCACTCCGGAAATAGCGCAAAGGTATCTTTGGCTTGACCATTCTTCTGTGCCTCCATATCTATTGTTGCAATCTTCCCACCGAAAGAAGCATTGGTATTAGCCACTCAGGCGCATTGCCCAATATGATCAGGATGTTTCCTTGCATTTCACAATTGAAATGCAAGCACTTCATTTGCTTAAGCAGCACACTCAGTGGCTAATTTTTCAAATTGTTTATATTTCAGAAGTAAAATGCATCACAATTCCTGTTGCCTGCCTCGAGTGAGGGGGCCCAGGCATAGTCAAAACACAAGAGGACTGATTTAGCCAGACTTTGTGCCAACAACAAGTCACTAAAAATGACACAAATCAGCGCAAGTTCTTGATAGGAGATTTATTTTCCAGCACAAAGGGTTTTTTTTCTGAAAAGTTGTCATTTTTGTAGTGCAGATAGCGCTATGGACTGCTTTGTGCTACATTGTGTCAAAAGGGCGTTACCACCCATAGTTTTTGATGAAAGTCAGATCTACAAAGATTATCAGACACGGTTTTGCGTTAAAAAAAACACCTCTTTGAGGGAGGTGTAAAACAGGAGAAATGTTTTTATTTGTCCTTATATTTCACACTTTGCATGTGTACTGCACTGTACAGCAAGCATCCAATATGTAGCATGCTGAAAAAATTGTCTAACCGTAGCATTTGCTATTTGAACGGAATCCAGTACAATAACTATGTTAGACACTACACACGAGAGAGAGAGAGGAGGGAGAAGAAAGAGGAGAAGGAAGAGAGGAGAAAGGAGAGAGAAGAAAGGAGAAAGGAGAGAGGGAAGAGAGAAGAAGAGAGAGAGAGCCTGTGTGTGTGTGTTGCACTAGGCAGCCAGTTTGTACAGCCAAGAGAGCACCAGCAGGCCCGGTTTGTTAAATACAGCTGTGAACTGCTTTCTCTCCCTGGTGTGATGCAGCATAGAGACTTTGGTTGTGCTGTGATGAGGGCCGGTGAATCGGTGGCAGAATCATACCTGCCAACTCACACGGTGCCACAGTGTGACACACGATATCGGCTCCCATCACATGGTCTCCCGGTGAGGAGCCGATATCACACTGTGGCAGGGAAAATGAGCTGAAAACCACTGTAAATAGTGGTTTTCCAGCTCGTTTTCTAGAGGTTTTGAAGGGGTCCATTAAGGGGTGTGAAAACACCCCAGGACATTGGCACCATCCTCAGCGGGCTTTATTTTTGGGGGAGGAGGAGCTTTGGAGTGAGGTGGGGTTCAAAAGTGCCTCCTGGGTACTTCTGGGCATGAGGCCAGCCCCTCAAGGCCCCGCCCCCTCCTCACACTGTGAGGTTGTTCTACAAGTTGGCAGGTATGCAGCAGCGTTACCATATGATAATGGATTCACTCCATTTGCATAATTTGCAGATTTCATGAAAATATGTTTTATGGATGACAATTCTGAGAATGAGAATGACAGCATGATAGCCTTGCTGTATAATTTTGTCCTCGTCGACATAATCGTCGTAGCTCTGACAGCGATAAAGGAAATATTTTACATATTTTATGGCTTACTTGTGTGTGTTTGTCGTGTTGTGCGAGTGTTTGCAAATAATTTCTCAAGAAACTTTAGCCCCCTCTGGCACAAAAACCTGCCCACATCACTGGGCTCATGAGAGGCCTAACAGCAGCCCAGTGCCTGGAAATGGAATTACTTCAAAACATGCTGTGCAACCAAGAATCCTCTTATTCTGAGCTGCTGAATTACTACTAACTAGCAACGCAGAACTAGGTTAGCTCGAAGTAACTTGGTCAAGTGTAAAGTCGAATATATAAAATGAATGTAGGACACAAAAAGTCTCCATGGTGATTATTTGTATGGCTCCAGAAGGACAAAGTTTGAGAATGTCTGCAAGGAACCAAATATGTGACCTCTGAAGCAGGTGCATTGATCTACTCAACTGTGTTTTCGACAAACCAGGGATAACTGCCTCATTGGTTGAAATCTGCCCCATGCTAGATGTTAGTAGAACGAGTAGTGTTTCTTGTTTTCTTTATACGCTATATATATATAAAATTGCAAGTCTGGGAAATGTGCATTTTGTCAACTGTGCTCCAGACTAGTACTCACAAATTGCCTCCCAAGTATTTGAAATAGCTAGATGGTGAAAAAATAGAAGGATACAAACTTGGTTAAAAACAAGTATTGTCAAAGTCAATAGGTCTGGTGTTGACTGGCAGCCTAGTGCTTTTACAAGGTTTTCAAGTTCTTTTTATTACAAAAATATTTCCAAAAATGGTTGTACAACCATGCACACACAATCTCATGCACAAGTAGCCATTTTTGAATAATGTGGTAGTAAAGTTTCAAGGAAACATTCTGAATGCACACTCAAGTTTGAACATGTGTGCTGATTCAGAGTCGACGTCTTCGAACATTTTTGTAATAGAGTTGCCATTTTGGAATGGGTTGGAAGACCATTCTTAAACAGATGCCGCTTTCAGGGCCAGGTAGCAATGTCTGGGGAGCTGCCGGGTCTTCACAAAGGAAAACAAGCACTGGCTAAAACAACAGGTTTTTTAAAAGAAGGTTTGAGTTTCAGTATCACAAAGGCGGGTATTTGCAGACGGAAGTGAGAGGGAAGGGGAAGCTCCCAGAGATTGTTTCACCAGCGATACTATAGTCATCATTTCAAAATTACAAGGGTTTTTTTCTAAAAAAAAATAAAAAGCACAATTTTTTATTGACATTACTGTTTCAGTCATCCAGTAGCTTGAGGCAGTCTTGATTAAAGCCTTTGCTTTTCAGGTGCACTCCAGTTGCATTCTAGTATTTGGAGTTATTTTTAACCGAAGAAAACACTACTTCTGATTCCAAATTAAAACCGAGTGCAGTGCTTACTCCCGTTAAAAAAGAACTGCAAATGCCAGTTGTTGTCCCTCCCTCGCCTTCTGTTGAGTAAATGAAACACTAGTGTTGATTGAAAATAGTGCCCATTTTCCCTCAGCACTCTGCAGATGCCTGGAAAGCACACACATGCTATTTTCAGTTCACAATTATGTCAATGGCAGTGTATACTTCCTCCCACACACAGTACAAGAGATGATTTGTAATAGCGGAGCATGCTTAATTAATAGGTGCAAGGGGGTTTTACCATCTCTACAAACCAGAGAATGCACTTTGCCAAACAACACTTCTATTTGCATGCTTGGCGAGTCTTTAGTGGCCTGCAAGCTAATGAAAACATGTAATGCAGTTCAATGGTTGAAGTGCATAAAAAATAATGGGAACTGCAATGCTGCATGCAGTGGGGGTGGGGTTAGTGAGCGTGGGGTGGGGCCAAACGTGTGGCTAAAGAAATAAAAAATGCTGTACTCTTTTTGGTCTTTCATCGTCAGGTAGCTGACTGTCTCCACTTAACCTGTTGAATTGTGGGATTTGCAGTCCTAACTCTGTAGTTTTTTCCCTCTCATTCCCTGTGACTATCAGTTTTTCCCTCCGTTTTTCTCCCTTGCTCTGTGCTAAGACCTGTATGTTAAGCAGTCCACCCCCAGCTCCCATTTTGTGGTAGTAAGTGAGTAAAACCAGCCCCCTTTACCACCCTAGCAACAGGGATATTTCTACATCAAAGAGAGAACAGAGGGTGCTCTGGGACAGCAGTAATCTGCTATTTAAGCTGTGTTTAATAGGGACTGTGCACTTCGTTTCTTGGCCGGGAGAGGGAGTAAAGTTTTATACAAACAGTATTGTTGGAGGACAAGTTTATTAGACCCCTTCCTGCAGAAGTCCAAAGTGTGGATTGAGCCTGTCTGTCTCCTAGGAGATTTCTGAATAGAGGAGCAGCTCCCCAGCCCCATCCCCAGACCCACCCCCAGGCCAGCAAACCTAGGCCTGCTGATTGGCTCTTCAGCTCCCAGGCAACCCTGAGCCCTCCTCTCACACCTGCCCAGGCCCCTTAAGGCCTTGCTGGGTGCACCCCAAAACATTCCCCGCCATTTTGGTGAGTTGCAGTCTACCTGTGCCCCAGATTGCAGTGAAGCAGCAGGGTCCAGGAAGTGGTAGGGAGGCAGACTAGTACTGTCTCTTTCCTAACAATTTAAAAAACGATTTTCCACACCTGTGATTGCATCATTTTTTTTTTCTTTAACTGTCTTTGCCTGTGGTTGTTACAGTTTAAAATTGTAGTTTTAACCTACCCGTGATTGCATACTTTATCACCTGTTTTGTGTTTACACTTGTGGTTCTTCCTTGCCTGTGACTTTCTCTTTAACCTGTTGAATTGTGGGATTTACAGTCCTAACTCTGTAGTTTTTTTCCCTCTCATTCCCTGTGACTATCAGTTTTTCCCTCCGTTTTTCTCCCTTGCTCTGTGCTAAGACCTGTATGTTAAGCAGTCCACCCCCAGCTCCCATTTTGTGGTAGTAAGTGAGTAAAACCAGCCCCCCTTTACCCCCCTAGCAACAGGGATATTTCTACATCAGAGAGAGAACAGAGGGTGCTCTGAGACAGCAGTAATCTGCTATTTAAGCTGTATTTAATAGGAACTGTGCACTTCGTTTTTTGGCCAGGAGAGGGAGTAAAGTTTTATACAAACAGTATTGTTAGAGGACAAGTTTGTTAGGCCCTTACCTGCAGAAGTCCAAAGTGTGGATTGAGCCTGTCTGTCTCCTAGGAGATTTCTGAATAGAGGAGCAGCTTCCAACTCCCTGGCCAGCAAACCTTGTCTGAGGTCGCTGGGACCTTATATAGTCTGCTATTGGTTGGTACATGTGTGCACTGATTGGTGGTTGTATCTGGTGTTTCTATTGGATTAGGGTTAGGGTCCTCATTGGTTGGGTATTTGAGGGTTCTGATTGGTTTCTGGGTCTGTGACTCAATCAATGTAGGGTTGGGACTAGGGCTAGGGTTAGGATTTCTATTGGAAGTAGGGACTAGGGCTTCCTGTGTGATTGGTTGTTGGGACTAGGGTTGGGATTAGGATTAGGCCTTTAATTGGAAGTAGCGATTAGGGCTTCTGGTGTGATTGGTTGCTGGACTAGGTGTGAGACTAAGAGTAGGGTTAGGCTTTTTATTGGAAGTAGGGACTAGGGCTTCCTGTGTCATTGGTTGCTTGGACTTGGGTTGGGACTACTGGTAGGGCGAGGGCCTCTATTGGACGTAGAGATCAGGGTGTTTGAAACTGATTGGGTGCTTGGACTAGGGCTAAGATTGGCTGTAAGGTCCTGGTCTCCTATTGGTTCTAGATTTTAGGGCTTGGATAGTGTTGGGGCTAGGGTTCCCATTGGCTGAAGGGGTCACCTGTTTAATAGGGCTATAAAAGGCCAAGGCTTAGGACGTCTCAGCCCTGGGGTCGAGGCTAAGGGCAGAGAGGACAAGGCCAATTGCCTGTTTGAGCCTGTTTGAGCCTGTTTGAGCCTGTTTGAGCCTGTTTGAGCCTGTTTGAGCCTGTTCGAGCCTGTTCGAGCCTGTTCGAGACTAGGGCCAGAAATGCTGCCCATTTTCCCATTCAGTAATACCCAGCCCACACCATCCACATCCACAAACAGAGCAACACACTCAGCACACCAAATGTACACCACACACTTACTACAAACCAACACTATGCACAAATCCATGTCTCAGCACCCACTACAAAACCACACCTATACACCCTTCTATCCCAGCTACCACACATTTCCGCCATCACCTACAAACAATACACAACTCTATCTTATACCCCAAACCAATCCACTCATCACTAACACAACCCCATTCCACACCATACTTAACTACATCACATCCAGACACACACTCCCTGCTCTAATTACTCCTAACAGACCACTTTTTATCACTAACAAACATATAATCAACCATCCATCATTTGTCCAACCAACACCCTCCTCTTCCTTCTACCATAATAACACAAACGCACAACACATACACTGCACGGCAACATACTTTTTAACTCTTGCAACAAACCAGTCTAAGACAAACACTCTTACCTCTACTTCATTCCCTCCAACACAAAACATACACTCTACTCATAAACACATCACCACCCCCTCTACCTTACAACCTCCTCTCACAAACAATACTATACAAACAAATCTATCGCATGAAACAAATACACCAGCACCCCTTTTCACTACTCCTCAAAAACAAAACATATCACACACACCAGCACAACAAGATCTTCAAAGCGCAACACCTCATAATACTTACCATCACAAAATACAAACATACACCCACCTTTCAAACCACACAAAGGAACAAACACCAATGTCAAGCTTTCTCTCTTCTACCACATCTAACACAGATACAGCAACACAGCAACTCTCTTCCAAACGCCTCTCATCCATTGGACAATTTAGAACCTTACTACATGACCCACATGCTGCACCACCACCCCTGACTCATACACCTTCCACCCTAAACACACGCAAACAATATAAGTGACGTGCCACACCTCACAACTTCGCTTCCCCATGTCTACTTCACAGCAATGTTACACCACGAAAACAACACAGCACACCAACTCACTCTCAAACACCGTCTCCACCACCTACACGAGCAGACCCATCAAAATGCCTTCTTAGCATGCTGTATGAGGAACATGATACAGAACAGCTATACGATTGCTATCCTAACACAGCTAATACCAGCACTAAAAACACACCTGCTTCAAACCCACACAATACTAATCACTCTTCTACAAAACAAAGGCTCACTATCACCAAAGCCCATTCTCTAAACTGTCTACTAATAAATGCTCGATCCCTCTCTAAAAAGAAACATCACATCTACGACCTTCTCACCGATGCAAAACCAGACATACTATTCGTAACTGAATCATGGTTGGGAGATGATATGGCTCCAGTCCTGCATGAAGCCGTTCCTCTAGGCTATCAAACGATCACCCAAAATCGTATAGGCATAAAAGGAGGTGGTCTAGCTGTTGTGTTCAGGCAAACATTACATATCACTAAAGTTGACGACATGACCATAAAGAATTGTGAGGCTCTTCTCACCAGATGCAATCCTACACTGTCTTCCTCCTGTAACTTCCTGCTCCTTTACAGACCTCCACCTAGCAAGGTGACATTCCCAGATGCACTTCTAGACACAGTTTCAAACCTGATAACAATACAATCCAAACTATGCGTTCTGGGTGACCTCAACATTTGGTTTGACAAACCCAATATGACCCATCCAAAAACAATAATCACTGGCCTAGACGCACTAAACCTGCATCAGATTGTCCACAAACCCACACTCATAGCTGGACATATCCTAGATGTCATTTTTGCTAATACCGAACTAGTTACCTTTCAAACTATAACTCCAGCCACATGGTCAGACCAACACTTGCTTGCTTTCCAACATAAAACAACACTAAGCGACTCACCTAAAACTACCTTACATCCATCCACCTATCGACCGTGGAACAAACTCAATTTGGAACACTTAGAAACACAGCTAACATCCAGTACAAATCTGGAAACAATAAATTCTGTTCAAAGACTATATGAGTGGCTACAGGAAGCCTTTGGCATCCTGATACCACTCAAAACAACACAACAGAACAAAAGATAAAAAGCGCCTTGGAGAAACATAGGGATAAAAGACATAAAAAAACAAATTAGAACACTGCAACGTACCTGGCTCAAAACAAACGCCAAACAAGACAAACTTCACCTACAGAAAATTAACAGATTATACAAGTCAGCTATCAAAAAAGCTAAGAAAAGGTACTATTCAGACAGAATTCAAAATGCTAAATGTGCAAATAAAGAATTCTATAAAATACTCAATGAATTTCGCAAACCAAATTGCCTAGAAGGAACTCATCCAGTTACTCAAGATTTCACAGACAAACTGGCAAATCATTACACTGACAAAGCAGACACGTTGGACTCATACTGAAAACAGAGGCTAAGCACCAGCACTAACCCTTTGACAAAACAACAATCCAAGAATACTCTAACCCAGCCTCTCCATTCCTTCCAACACATCTGACATGATGAATTTATGGACCTGGTCAAAGCAAGCAGGCCTGCCGGCAGCCCTTCTGACCCGTGTCCACCACAAACTTTCAAGACAATTCTTTTAACAACCTCTGCTGCCACTCCAGTAAGAAGAATCATCAACGGTTCCTTAACTACCGGAATATTTCCAGAAGAACTCAAAAAGTCATACATACGCCCTTTACTGAAGAAAACAAACTTGGACCCGCTGAACCCTGACAACTACAGACCCATTACAAATGGACCTTTCCTGGGCAAACTGATAGAAAGAGCAGCGTTTGCCTAGATGTCACAATTCATTGAAGAGAATGACATACTTTCAGACTTCCAAACAGGTTTCCGTCCTGAAAGAGGCACAGAATCTGCACTCCTTGCCATCTGGGATGACCTGAAGAACACAGTAGACCGCAACGGGGTTGCTGTGCTTCTCCTCTTGGACCTCTCGGCTGCCTTTGACAAGGTTGACCATGACACTCTGAAACAAAGACTCTATGAAGCCGGCATAGAGGGGACTGCTCTAGACTGGATCGCGTCCTACCTTCGAAACAGACTTAATGTCATCCATATCCCACCTTTCTCATCCAAACCATACTCCACAAAAGCAGGGGTCCCTCAAGGCTCTATCATCTCGCCCATGCTTTTCAACATCTACATGAAGTCATTACCGGTACTGATCAATCAATTTCGCCTCACGTGCTATAACTATGCAGATGACACACAAATACTCCTTCAACTGGAATGCCCCAAAGACTTTGGAAACTCCCCAATTTTCAGTTGTCTCAGCGCCGTTGATCAGTGGATGACTTGGAGCCACCTCAAATTGAATGCTTCCAAAACGTAAATACTCACGTGTGGCGATTGGAAACATTGTGACCCGCTTGCTGCCTGGCCCGATGAACTGGGATCACCACCTAAAGTATCGAAGGAAGTAAGAAACCTCGGAATGACCATGGACTCCGAGCTATCGATGAATGCGCAAGTGGACAAACTAGCAAGATCAAGCTTTGTCACTATAAAAACGCTGCGACGAATTTTCCCTCATTTGGGATTTCCACACAAGGTCCAAGCTCCCATCTCCCTTGTTCTGTCCAAACTCGATTACACCAATAGCCTCTACCACAGATCACCTTTAACGACCATGAAAAGACTACAACGGATTCAGAACTCAGCTGCCAGACTACTCTTGCATATCAAACCCACGAGACCACATCTCACCTGCCTTGAAAGCCCTGCATTGGTTACTGGTTGCCAGAAGATCCACGTTCAAGCTGCTTTGTATCACCCACAAAGCAATACATGGAATGGGACCGTTCTTCATCAGGAATAAAATCACCAAACACATTCAACAAAGGAACCTCCGCTCTAAAATGGCACCTCGCCTCAAAATCCCAAGATACAAGAAAAAAAAACATGGGTGGCACATCCTTCTCTGTTCAAGCAGCCAAACTATGGAACTCTTTACCCCCCAACATAAGATCCACGGAGAGCCACCTTATCTTCAGAAAACTACTCAAGAATTGGCTCTTCCCCACATAAGCACCATACGCAAACAGAAATTTACAGCATATCCCTCTGTATATAATCATTTATTTTTACTATAGATATGTACCTATCTTTGTGTATTGCTTTGTATAAACATGTAGAATAATTATGTTAAAAAAAAAAAAAAAAAAATTTAAGTACAATAACACTTGAAAACCGGCGTTTATCTGGTGCATCTTTGGTCTACATGTACTTCTTCCATTGTGCATCTATGTACCTTCCATGTACTTGCATCTGTGTGTCTGTTACTTTCCTCCTGAAAAGCATATCCAATGCACTACCCTATTTCTCATCCTGTACCTCTATCAATATCTTTAATCTACATATACCTACCTCCTTTATGCATCTATATACTTTCAATGTACTTATGGATCTATATATTTATCACTTTCTTCTAATTCAGCATATCCAATGCACCACCCTATTTCTCACCCTATACTTCTCTCAATATATCTTCTAACCCAACTTTCTGACTCATCTCAAACTTCTTTCTACTACTCTTTCCAATGCACTACCCTATTTCTCACCCTATACATCTATCAATATATCCTCTACACCCACTCTCTCATTTATCCCAAACCCCATACCACTACTATGATCCCCAAAATAACCCTTTCTAGACTCTCCCTTACTCTACCCCTCCTTGCATCATCTGACACCTCTTTTACTATACTGATCCCCAAAACAAACCTTTCTAAACTCTTCCCTCTGACTCTTCCCCTCCACAACCCCTTTTTACTCATCCAAAAGCCTCCTCCTACTGCTATGACCTCCAAAAAAAATAAAATCAAAATCCTTCACTCTCCTATCCCTCCACTATCCTTTTCAATCAAAATAACAGACTAACATGTTCACTTCTCAAATTTCATATTCCACTATACTAATTCACCACTAATCCTTTATGGGTCCCAGAGTAGCGTGCTACTCACCAAAAAAGCGCTTCAACACCTCATCAGAGATAAGCAAGCATTATATAAATGCAAACCTTTTTCCCTCTTCTATCCCTCTGCTACCTTTCTCTATCCAACTGAATAACACATCCACCACTCAAA